>WBNP01003805.1:259374-291569 GCA_013401095.1 Passerina amoena
GACTCAAAATCTTCTCTGGGCAGCCTGTGCCAAGGCCTGACAACCCTTTGGGTGAAGAAATTTCCCCTAAATTCCAGTCTAAACCTGCCCTGGCCCAGCCTGAGGCCGTTCCCTCTGCTCCTGTCCCTGCTCCCGGGAGCACAGCCCGACCCCCCTGTTGTGGGGTTGTGAGGGTCCCCAGGATGAGGTGAGAGATGAGAATTGACTCCAGGTTCTCAGAAGGCTGATTTATTATATAATGATATTATATTATGGTAAAAGAAAATTATATACTGAAACTATACTAAAGAAAGAGAAAGGAGACATCAGAAAGCTAGACAAGAATGAATAATAAAAACCCGTGACAGACTCAGAGAGTCTGACACAGCTGGACTGGGATCGGTCATTAATTACAAACAATTCACATGCTGGATAAACAATTCTCCAAATCACATTCCAGAGAAGGAAAACATGGAGAAGCTGAAGCTTCCCATGAGAAAAAATCCTGGCGAGGGGATTTTTCAGAAAATATCATGGTGACACCCCACCGGCTGTGCCCTCCTGGCAGGAGCTGTGCAGAACCACAAGGGCCCCCTGAGCCTCCTTTGCTCCAGGCCGAGCCCCTTCCCAGCTCCCTCGGCCTCTCCTGGGGCTCCATTCCCTTCCCAGCTCCGTTCCCTTGCCTGGCCACGCCGCAGCCCCTCCATTCCCTGTGTGGGGGCCCAGAGGTGCCCCAGGCCTCGAGGTGCGGCCTCAGCAGGGCCGGTCCAGGGACGGGCCCTGCCCCGCTCCTGCTGCCGCCCCACGGCCGGCCCAGCCCCGGGGCCATCGGCCTCTCGGGCCCCCGGGCACCCCTGGGCTGTGTCCGGCTGCTGGCACAGCACCCCCGGGGCCTTTTCCTGTGAGAATCCACAGAATCAGAGGGGTTTGGGAAAGCTGCAAAAGGCAGGCCTCAGAGACAGCGGAACTGTGGTTAGAGCTAAGCAGTAGCCATGAGATTGGTCAGCAGAAAAATTATGTACAAAGAAAAGTAAGACAAAGAAATGAAAGGACAAATAGAACAATGGTTTGTATATTAACACTTGTCTAGAGAGAATCCCTAAGCTGCAGAAAGGTTTATCTAGCGAGATATTAGGAAGTTTGAAGCTTAATAATGGAGCTCTGTGCATTCTGTTTGAAGGCTCACAAGCAGGTATTGTATTTGAAATAAGCAAGCATTGTTTAACCAAAGCTACCCGTGCTTGTAGTGGTTGGATAGAATTACTGTCAATATAGAGTATATACTATACAGATATAAATACTGTCAGTGTGCTTTTGCTTTGTGTGATTGGTCAAAAAACTTATAAAGTAAGTTGTAACATTGAGTTCTTGGTCGGCTGCCTGGGATGTGAGCTGGAGGCATCTTCCCATTGTCATAACCATGTAATGAGACTGATGCTGGAAAATAAAACAGCTCAAGGCAGTTCCTCAGCAGTCTCATTCCGTTTGTCATTTGTACAGAGACCCTGCTCGGTGATATTTTCCATCCCCTTTCCCCCAGCCTGGAGCTCCATGGGGTGGTTGTGACTCAAGGGCAGGACCCAGCACTTCCCATGGTTTTCCCTCACCCCATGGATCCAGCCTGTCCAGACCCCTCTGCAGCAGTTCCACACTCAATGTCACCTTCAAACTCATGTTTTACGAGTAAGGATTCTTCTCAATTGCTTAGCAAAATAAAAAGTATCCACTGTATTCCCCCGCCCTTCATCCCCGTGAAATTTCTGGCTAGAATGCGCTCCTTTGGTCCTAGAGAGAGTCTTACAGACTCTTCAGTATTTTTGGGTAGCAAGGCAAGGAAGAGAGTTGAGCATGCAGAAGGACATCCACCTCATGTGCTGCTGCGTGGAAATGGCAAGTCATCCTCAAAGAATGTAATGCATGACGCTATTGAAGTCTTATTTTCCTCAACCAGAAAGCCTTTTTTTTTAAATACCAAAGTTTAAATAATGTCACTTAACGATTGTTTGCTCTGATACGTTCCTTATTCTCTCCATGAACATTTTGGATTCTTCTGAGCATGCAAAACTCTAGACACCACATACTAATTATTCTGTTATTCTGCTAAGCATATGAAAATGTATTCTGCATTGCATATCAAAAGCTCCTGAAGAAGCTTTCAGAAACCTTTTCTCTGCAGTGCTATTGATATTTCCAAAGAATTTCAGAAGCAGAGCAAATTACTTATTCAAGTTCTATGTGGTGCTTGCATCAAGGAGTCTTTAATATACAGAATAAAGCCAGCAGTCTCTCTCTTTTGCCCATTGGTGCCTAGCACTAGAGGTTTAAGACAAAACTTAAGACAAAGTTGGTATGCAGCTAAGAAGGAAGCTAGGAATTTGTGATTTGTAACTCCTATTGATACATTTCCCCTTCCTTTCTCCATCTAAAAAAACCCTTTGGACATTTTTTCAGACGCCTGTAAGATAGCTATTTTTTCCTGAGAATCCTGACTCATTTCCTATCTTCCTGTAAATAATTTTACCCAAGAATTTGTCATCCAGTATTCTCCCCATTAACAAACCTTCAGTCTGTTTACATTCGGAAATATTGCAATATGTTAAGTCTTGAAAGCAAAGAGATAATTAGCTCCGAGATCCTTTCTGAAGTGTTTTATTCCATATGCTTTTCGGAAAGTGGATGATTTGTCCCCGGCAAAGTAATGCCTTTAATTATTTCTTTATACATCAAGATAGGGATTCTCTCTTGCTCCCTTGGCTTAGTGTCAGCTCTGTCAGAAAGGAAATGATGGAAAATAAGAGCGTGCCCTGTAAGGTTTAACTGAGGTCATGGATGCATTTAAGAACACGTATTACATGACTGGCCACATGAAATGGGAGATAAGCACAGTTTCGATTATATGTGTGTATATACATAATTTTTTTTTTTTTTTGAAAGGAAGTAGATTTTTGGAGGCCACTCAAAGTTCATCTAGAGATACGAAGCGCTGTGTTTTACACCATTTTTGAAAGGAAAATACAGAAGCAAGGAAAGTTTCCTGCAGGGAAATACAAGTCTTGGCAATATTTCACTTTTGTGATGAATACCTGAATAACGATTGTTATCCATTGTACAGGGCTACACTTGAAAAGGGGCTTTAAAAAACAGAAAGTAAATAAAAATCAAAACATTACCTGTTGTGCCTTTTGTATTTTAGCTCTCTGTGTTTTGCTAAGGAAAAGGTACCCAGAAGAATTAATCTGAGGTCCAGAATCACACCATATCCCATTACTGCTTTGGCTTCTGCTCTGCATCAAAGCCCTGCTACAGTGCTGCAGCAATTTTGACCTGCATTTAGTCACTTAAGGAAGTTATTCCAGTTCATACACAATAAAGCAATTCGGGATCTGTTTTAAATTGCTTTAGCAGTTGGGTTTACCTCTGTTTTTGCCTGAAAAAAAAACCCAAGAAGAGGGCTCTGGACCAGCTTCTTGCATCCTGTGGTGTGGTTTCACCATGCATGGATATGACCCTAGATATAGAAGTCTCATTTAAAGTTTTTTTTATAGTCCAGGTACTTAGAAGTAACTTATTTAAATAGAAATATCCACCAAAAAAAAAAAAAAAAAAAAGAAAAAAAAAGCCAAATCAACCTAGCAGCCATAAAGAGAGGGGTTCTTATTTTTTACACCATGTCTCTTTGTTGATCTTGTTTTTGAAGTTGCTTGTGAGTGACTGATACTAAATCCACAGAGAATAAATCTGATAAATCTGATTAATTCAGAGGATAATACGACTTAAATAAAGCACAAGTGCGGATTGCCAGCAATGTCATTAGTTTCAGAAAACGCGTCTGTAAAATGTCAAAGTTTGCAAGCACGCAGTCTTGACTCACTTCCGTAACTACCAGTTTATTTCAAGCTATTCATGTGAAGTTACTTACTCTGATACCCTTTTTGTGGTGCAGCACAATTAGGTGTGTTATTCTGTGTTTGAAGCGTGGAGATAATGGAGATCAGACATTGCACCACAGAGAAGACAGAAATACCAGCATGACTCACCTGAATTAGAAAAATCCTACATTTTATATCTGCCTCAAACATGATTTAATTTCCCTGATATGCAACAGCTGTCGATTAAAAAAAAAACCAAAACCAAAACCCTAAAAAAAGCCTCAAAAAACCAAAAACAAAACAAAAAAACCCCAAAACCCCAGGCTCATAACAAACAATGACCTTGGCTTATATCTTGTAGCCATGGCAGCAACTGAAAGGACTCTTCCCACAGTGTGTTAGAAGGAGGGTTTTAAATGCCCGTTTCCCATGGCTGGGTGTCTCAACGAGGGAGCAGGGCTGAAACAAAGAGTCCTGCAGCCAAGGGGGACGTTCTGAGGAGTGACACAATTTGTGATCACACCGTAGGAATTTTGTTCCAGTCCTCCAGAGAATGTGCCTGCCCCACAAGGTCTGCGTGCAGCTGCTTTTGGAGTCCTAAAGCTGCAGCTATGGACGGTGGTGAAGTTTTTGTGTATTTATGTATATGAGGGTTTATCAAAGGAAAAGAAGGTTGGTGAGAAGGTTTCTCAGTGTTTGCTGTTAGTTTGAGCGAGATTGTCAAGTCAAAGTCGAAACAGGAGGTTGGTCTCAGTCTGACCTTTGGATATTTCTTTGTGCCCATTTCATTAAATGTGGGATTGCTACCACTCTCAGCTTACAGGAATGGGAAAAAACATAAATAATTTATCCCTTTCAAAGCTAAAAAAAAGTGTGAGGAGACTTTTCTGTCTTTATCCCTGGCAGGTAAAATGAATGGCTCACTCTTTTAAGTCAGTTAGCTGGTGCATTTTTTCTTGGATCCCTAGGGAATGCAAAACACACAAATACAATGTGAAGAACTCTATTACTACATTCACAGCAGATGAAAAAAATATTTTTAAATGGAAAAATAGCTACTGGGGAGTTGATTAGGAGTTAACATAGCATTAAATGTGGGGTTATTTCTGTACTTTTCTTCAGGCACAAAAACTTTCAGATCAGCTATAGTTGGGTACCAATACTCCACATACCACAGGTTAGCACAGGGGAGGGAGTGCACGTGTTGTGCTGAAAAAAACAGACCCTCTCTACTCACCTTGGACACAGTTCCAGAAATCTTTCCTTAGTTTTTTGCAGGGAAGCTCAGAAAAAAATCTGCAAGTTTCTCCTTTCAGGCCCTGCAGTCAATAGTTTTTGGTGTGTGGGTATAAGAAGGCTGAAGACTCTGCTGTGTAAGACACCTAACTTGCTTATTTTTCCACCTAATTTGCTTGTTTTGCCACTCTGTTTAATCCTGTGGGGCTTTCCTCTTTCCATTGGATCCAAGGCTCCACTCAGGCGAAGCCACCACCACCAGGCAGATTTTTTTTTTTTTCCTGACAGCTCCTCAGTCACACAGCTCTTTGTAAAGCTTCTCACTTGACCTTCCTGGCACTGTAAATTGGTAGGATCACATTAAATACCGAGTTTGGTTGGAGTGGATTCTATGGTAGCCCCTCAATCTGCTTTTCTCCAGGCTTTGGGGTGTGGAAGCTGCCCAAGGAGCATGGAAGATGAGTTCAGGCTACACTCTACCTGCAAACAGGAGGAAATGGGCTGTGTAAGGTGTACAAAGAAATGACTGCTTGCACGGAGTCTTTAATAAGCCCCAAAATGTGTAAGAATAAATATGCTGAAGAAATTAAATTATTTGTTGTGAAGGGAAGCTGTTCCATGGCTGGCAGTTCTTGTCAGTAGGGTTTGCTTCACTGGTTTTGCCACATAAGCACAAAGAAGTCAGATATAAAATATGGCCATTGTAGCAAAATGGAGGGGAGAGATGGGGACTTCCCAGTTATCCAGAGGGACAAAGATGGTTGTTGCCAAAGGACCTGAGTGAATTAAACCTGCAGTGCTGCAAATCCCTTGTTTTTGGGAAAGAGTGTGGTAGTGTCTCTGCAGTGACAGGGTGGCAATCACCATGGTAGATGCAGTGATACTTGTGGAAATTTAAAAAAAAGGAAAAAAGATATGACAGCAGCAAACAGTGTCAGCGTTGTGTTTTCAAAATTGCAGAAAAGCCCAAAAATAACTGGAGTAATAAAGGAAATGGCCCTCAATACTGGATACCTAAAATAACAACCGAGGACAAGTACTTTCCCAGAAAAGTCACAATCTCCAGTAATTGCCCCTCCAAAGTCTTCTCCACTATATTTAATAGCTCTTGCTGGATTGTTCTTCCATTAAATTTTATTGTCACTTTTCAACAATTTTCATATTTCTTTTTTTGCTTTAGCTGAACCTGCAAAGCTGTAGTTCTGTTAGGTGTATTGCTGGATGTTTCCTAACTCTCCTGTTTGAAGAAACAGTTGAGCCATTGCCTACCTACCTGTCCCCTGTGATTTTTATGGTCTGCTGCCTGAGGAGCTTCAGTGTGAATGTTCCCACATCCCTGCCACTCTTGTTCATGGATCTTATCCTTTATCTGGACTATGTGAGCCTTTTCTCATCCTGCTGCTTTTTAAAATGAAGCTCCTCAGAGCTGCATGCAGAATTCGGGATGTGGCAGCTCCTGGCTTCACATTGTGGCACCACGATGCTGTTGGTGGACACAGAGGGGATGGAGGGCAGGGGGGAACAGGACAACAATCCCAAATGTTTATTTTTAAGCTCATAACTGTGATACTCAGTTCCTGGATTCTGCCTGTTTGAGAAGTTAATGAGCGAGCAAGCAATGCCACTTGTAAACACCCACCCTTAAAACTGGTTTTACAGCCAGTCTTGCAGAACCCAGCTAGGCAGGACCGTGCATTGTCATTGGAACAAAGCTGCTGTGAGAGCTAAATGAAAGGTCAAAGAATGTGGCTTCATTCCTCTTTGGGAAATTCACAGTATCTAGTAAATGTTGTCAGCAACTGGGAAGGCTGGTCCCTTGGGGATGGAAGCTGTGTGGAAATTCCCATGCCTTGGGCTGAGAAGGGAAAGAGAGAGGGACCTATTGCCTCGGTGTGGGCAAGAGGGAATACAAGGGGGAAGTGTCTTTACTGACTTACAGCTGTGTGACACCAGTGGCTGGCTGAAGTGAAAATAATCTCACAGGTGTTGGAGGTAAAGTGGAAATTGGTCAGTGGTACCAGGTGCTGTGGTGCTTGCATGTTCAGAACACGATCAGTAGAAATCCCATCACTCATTGGACCTCATGTGGGGAGGGATTTACAGAGAGAGAGACAAGATGTCCTGAGAGCTGAAAGACCCACAGAGATGGCAAGCAGGACTGAAGTTCTCAGTGGAGCTGTTTGTTTATTCTTATGTATTATCCTGTTCCATCCTGCATCTGGCAAAAACATCTGCCTGAGCCGCTCTTCTTGCAAGAGTTAAAAAAAAAAAACTTAATCTGTATATTCTCCATGCATTGCTTTAATTTGAACGAATTGCAGTATACATATTGTAATAATTTACATTTGATAGTAGGGCTTAAGTGCTTAGATGTTTAATAATCTCTGAAATATGTTTTTATTTCCTACATAATCTGAGTAGCAATCCTACAGACTTCTTTGTTTTTCTCACTTTGTAGCCTGAAATAACCCATTTATTTAAACCAGTGAGCATGTGCAATAAATGTCAGATATAAATTAATTTTGTTCTACAAGGAGAGCTTATTACTTCCTGGAGGGATGTCCCTGAAAACTGATACTGGTATTTATCAAGGTGCTGGTATTTAGGGGTTTTAAGGATATCTAAAAATTATACACCTACACAGAATTTGCAGCCCCCCTGCACATCTAATTAATTTAAAGAGAAATGTCAGCTTTTGAAAGTCACACTGAGATTTCTATCCACATCTTGAATTATTTCAGTGACTTAAAACAAAACTGCAACGTGCTTAGGTGATAGTTGCCTTCAAAGAAAACAGCAATAAAGATGGCTAAAGCATGGGTAATTAAAGGCACTGTTATTTTGGGTTTTCCATTGTGAGTTCTGCAAGAGATGCATTTTGTACACAGAACAGTGAGGAAACTACACTTACATGTAGCATGCAAAATTCCAAAACAAGTTGAAAAGGGTTTGGGAGAGAGTCCATATCATTTTACACACATCAAAGCAATTTTTGGGTCTCTTCTTCCTTCCTATGTTGCTTTTTGTTCCTGTTTTCTCACAACAGGCATATACTTTCTCCAGAGGAAACAAAACAAAGCAAAGTGTAAAGCTATTTGTCCCCTTGTGCAAACATATCCTTTCAGGGACATATTCTTTAAAAATGAACAGTTCTTTTATTCAGGGCTCAGGAAAAGCTTAATAATTTACTTTCTCCGTGGTTCTCACACTGATCTGGCAAACTTACTTAGGACGTCAGTATTAATGACAACACTAATTTTTCAACTCAGACAGCACTTTGTAAGTTTTGCAGAGTCATTTGTATTTGCTTGTGTATCTCAGCTGCCTTTCCCATATACCCCCTCTGCATACCATTCATTTGGCTGCGTCTTTGGGAATTGGTACTTTTCCATCAGGATTAAGTAGAAAGAAATAGTTGTCAAATTTATAAGTTGTCTAATTTTCCAAGGTTACTGATAGAACTCGACCATTCTCACTTTTGCTCTCACTGCCTTGTAAACCTGTAGGAATGAAATCCATGAGAAAAACATTCCAGTCATAAGCCAAATATTGATTAAAAGGGTTTTTCCTCCCCCAAAATTATATTCATAGCTGCATTGCTGTGGTTCAGACCTACTGCCAGAGTCTCTTTGTGCAATGCTTTCATTTGAGCTTTTCTTCCTTCAAGTGTTGAAATGAGTCATTAGCATGTCTGTATGTATGGGATGATCTCATTTCACACTGAACAAAGAGGAAAAAATTATTAAGAGTAGGGTACAATCAGAACAATTGTTTATTCTAAACAGAGAAAACCTCATATTTTGTGTTCAGCTGATTGTGACTGTGAAATAAAATAGTGGTAGACCTGCAGAAACGCTCAAATTGACTTTTATATTTCTTATGAATTCTTTTTGCAGATATTTTCTAGATGTCCTACACAGGAACTATACAGACAGAGGGGTGGTTTTGTGTGGCTTTGTTTTGTTGTTTTTTAACCATCTGACATGACTAAACATTTAGCTTAACCTGCTGAATTTTTCCTCAATGAAGCAAATATAACACTGGACTTTGCTGAGGAAGCAATCACAGTCACAAACCTACATGTTATTATTTTTTTAAATCACAGGAAAATCAGAATGAACTTTTTTTTTGGTTTAGGCAGGATGTTTCTTTTGTAGTTGCTCCAAAGAGATTTCAAAGGGTAAGTGATGCTCCAAAGAGTATGGGAAGTTTTGGAGCAGCAAATTCCTTGCAGGATCACATTTTCACATATATTATGCTGTGTACAAGGGATGCTGGCCAATAAGGAGTGTGATATGATGCTGCTTTGGAATCTTTGGACAAGCTCCCTGCTTCAGGATTTGGTAACCAACCATATGAAACAACAACCACAGCATTTGTATGCAAGTAGGCAATACAACCAACTTGGGCTCTGCTTTGCATCAGAAAACACTTACAATAAAGGGCCTGAACACAGAAAAGCAACTGACTCAAAGCTCATTCAAGGCAGAGGGATTAGATTATGCTTAAGCTCTGTGCTTCATCAGGGCCTAGGCGATAAGTAGCAATAATCCATTCTAAAAATTTTAAATATTGCACTTTGAGGTTTTTGTGGGGTTGATGTGCCAAACCCACGCAGGCTGTTCTGGACAGTTCCTCAGCTGCCTCTTTTCTGATGGGATGTCAGGGCTTTCAGAGCAGCTCCTTCCAGAGCTGTTTACCAGCTCCACCCCTGCCTGTCTGCCCATGTCACCTCGCTGGAGTCATATCTCTTGTGTCTGTCAAACAACGATATCACTGAGCAGGGTCCATGAACAAATCACAAACAGGACAGAACTGCTGAGGAACTGCCTTGAGCTGTTTGATTTTCCAGCATCAGTCTCATTCCATGGTTATGACAGTGGGAAGATGCCTCCAGCTCACATCCCAGGCAGCAGACACAGAACTCAAGGTTACAACTCACTTTATAAGTTTTTTGACCAATCCCACAAATCAAAAGCACACCGACAGTATTTATATCTGTATAGTATATATTCTATATTGACAGTAGTTCCATCCAACCACTACAAGCACAGGTACCTGTGGTTAAACAATGCTTGCTTATTTCAAATACAATACCTGCTTGTGAGCCTTCAAACAGAATGCACAGAGCTCCATTGTTAAGCTTAGAACTTCCTAATATCTCACTAGATAAACTTTTCTGTAGCTTAGAGAGTTATTCTAGACAAGCGTTAATACACAGACCATTGTTCTATTTGTCCTTGCTTTTCTACTTTTTAAATAATTTTTCTGCTGACCAATCTCATGGCTGCTGCTTAGCTCCAGTCCCAGTTCTGCTGCCTCTGGGGCCTGCCTTTTGCAGCTTTCCCAAACCCCTCTGATTCTGTGGATTCCCACAATCAACATTAATGCTCGCTCACCTCTAAAATACACAGAAATCCAAAGGTCTGTTTGTGCTGTACATTTCACCTGCTTTGGGCCTCAGTTTTTCCAGACTCAAGGTGAAATCAATGCCAGACCCATCAAATGAAGTTGTAGTTCACAGCCTTTTGTGACTGTCACCATTTGAGTATAACCCGATGGTGTTTGCTTTGAAAATGATGATTTTTCACTCCAGAAGGACTGACTCTGAAATAGCTCTTACTTTCCTGTAAAAGTAAACTTGTTTTGAACATACTTTACTGTGAATTTACTAAATTTTTACATGGCCACAGGGTATTTGTTCTTTGACTAACTGAAGTGACTCACGGTTTTATGTGAGAGTATTGATCTTGCTAATTATTATATTATTACATATGAATACATATTTTCTGCCATAATCTTAGTTATGACTTGTCAGAAAATTTATTTTTAGGATCATAAATACTTTCACATGTCTGGAAAGACCAAACTGAATCAACATAAGTATTTTACTGTAATAAAAGCAAATCATTTTATTTGGAATTCAAATTCCTTTGAAACCCTGTAAGAATTCAAAAGCAAATACTAATTTTGAAATTATCAATACAACATACCTTTAACATATAAAAATGGGCCTTTGGATACTTTTTAACATTTTCCAGTATTTATTTTTATGGAAAAACAAAAGATCAAAAGTCCTATGATTTGTTTAACAAAGAAGTTTCTGTCACAGCAGCTTTCTCTAGTGGAAAATCAATTACATCATTTTTCTACCAACCTTCAATTTGATGCTATACAGTCTCAGCAGCCTCCTGAAGTCCAGAGGGGGCCAATTGGATATGTCATCTCATGGCATGTGACAAAATTAAACTGTCACTTGAATGGGGTCCATTCAGTGTTTGAATATCTCATAATGTCCTTCTTCACACAACTGAATTTCTGTGTCCTAAAATGATACAAAGTCTACCTAGATTTTCCTCTCCAAACTGTGTGACTAAATGAAAGAAGTTATGGATCTTAAAAAGCTTGTAGGTCAGTAAAAAAGATTTAAATATGATCACAAGTAGGAGTTGGGAGACACCAATTCAGTCTCTAGGAGAGACTGTGGAGTCTATGGGAGAGTATAAATTAAATGTACAGCAGAAAGACTGCTGCTGTCATGAGGAAGGATTGCTCTCCTGGAGATAAAAGTTGTCCTTAGGGACTGCAGAGAATGAATGAGAATTCATGTTGTAATAAGTTTTATACTCAGCCATGAAATGGTAGAAACAACAATCAAAAGCTTTCCCTGAGCCCACCAAAAATTTCTATGGATTTGCAAGGAGTAACATCCCTTTTTTTCCTGCTGATGAGCTGTGGTCTGGACCATACCTCTGTCCATCCTGTGGGATTTAAATTACCTGAGCAAAAGAAGGAAAGTTCTCAGACAGCAGCTCTGACTGATCCATCACATTTGTGAGGCTCTTGGTCAGCTCAGTGCCTCAGTGCACTGGGGTCAGACACATGAATTCTGGATTTATTGAAATTTCTCTTCTAAAAAATCCTCTCCTTCCCCAAGTATTACTCCCACCATGCTGTCTGAGAGAGGTAGAGCAGTAATTGGTATTCCCATTTCCTTTTTTTAGCCAGCTACAAACATGAGAGAATGTACAGATCTTGTGCTTTTTCATGCAGCATTGTAGTCTTCACATTCTGAGGGAATTTGCCCACCTGGCTGGAATTATCACACCACAGTTTGCCTAGGCTGTCTTTTTTAAGTGTCATAAACATTTACAAAGTGTTAATGAAATGCATTCCAGGCCAATAAAAAGCATTGGGAATAAAATTGAGATAATACCTAAGAAATTTCCCGGGTTAGTTTATTGCTTAGCAATAATTCTGCAGTGAATTCAATAAGTAGGACAAACAAGGATAAATGCATAGTCTAATATTTCTTCCTTTAAGGCAGTTGCTTAGTAACTTTGAGCTCCAGAATTTCTGTTTGTTTTTCAGTGCTTTCCCCAATGAGTGTGGTGCCTGAATTTCTTCCAGTTTAACTGATACCGTGTCTCCCTCACCCAAGGTTATTCATACCTTGCTAATTGTATGAATAAACTTATCATTAAGCCTCAACTTCCTGATGTGGCTTTGAAATTTTCCCATTTTCTATTTCTAAATGATACAATTAAGCAGGAGAACTTCTGTTTATTGGTGAATGCAGCATACAGTAACTACTGAATATTTTGCTTCTGAGAGCTCTGTGGACATTATCTGACTTGATACCACATTATAAGCTGGGTACTTTCAGCTAAGAAACCTCAATTTCCCAGAAGTTTCAGTGAGATTTATCCTGACGTTGTTACCATTTGGCACATCTGATAAATATTGCTAACAGATTTTAGCAAGGAGAACAGCCTTGGACTCCAAATATGCTGCCAGCTGCTGCATCTTCTTTTCACTTTCCTCTGAAGTTTGTTCCAGTTGCTTTCTGTTCTAAAGCTACAGTGAAACCTGAGTAAAATGACAGCAGAGGGAAACAAAGTCTAATGTCTCTCCCTGACCTGAGATCTCTACAGAACTATTCTGGCAGGCTTTCCTTTAAAATAAACTTTAAGAAAAACAGGTCTGTTCCATTTCACTTGGCATAAGTGAGAAATTTCCTTTTCCTCTGGTGACTTTGCTACTCATATTCCTAGAAAAGTTAAAAAAGAAAATCCCAGCCCAGGTTAAAGAGCTGCAATTGAAGCTGACAAGTGTGGGTTCCTGCTGGAAAACTTAAGTTAAAACTTAGAGCAGCTGTGTCTGAAGAGTTCTAATTATCTTTTATCCATAATTTTTATGTGAAGACAGATTGTTATCACTGCTGCAAACAGCTGACAATTATGATGATACTGAGAGAGAGGAATTTGGAAGAGATATTGAACCTTTAAAGTCTACCATAGAATGAGGTTGAATATGTGATGATTTATTGGCTTCCTTAACGAGGAAAAACGTGAAGCTCTTCAAATCCAGTATCCAACTTTTTTTTTTTCCATACTCTTTTCCTAGAGGAAAGTTAAGGAACAAAAAGGGGAAGCCCAGCAGGAAGGAAAGCACATGAAATACGGTCAGTATAGGGGTGCACAGAAATCATACCTTCAAAAGAACTTCATAAACAAAATGTAAATTATAAAAGAATCACTGCCAGTGTTCTGATGTGTAGGTACCATACATGTGGGTGCAAGCCAGATTTTTAAAGGGATTTAAACACCTAAACCAGGGAGGGTAACACAATTTTTTACCTGCCTCCTTGACTTGAATCACCTTGAAGAACGGTCCTTATAATTTTGTGAGGTTTTGTGAATTCCTTTATTGGTTGGTGCTTGGGATTTCCAAGTTTTCAACTTCCCTGCTTGTTTTAAAACAAGTTTGCTGCCTGAAAGAAAAAAAAAAAAAAAAAAAGGTGAAGAAACCAGTTCTGACTCGGAGGCTCTTCAGAGCAGCCTCGTGTCTGAGCACAAGAATGCTGTGGATCTAGTGGAACTAGTTAGTGCTGAAGTGTCCCATGAACCTGCCACATCAGTGTGAGATCAGAGTTTGTTTCAGCCAGGATAATCCACTACAGTGCTGATATATTTGAACTAGTCGCAGGTTTCACACACCTAGGGCAGAAATGCAAATGCTTGGGGGAGATTAAAACCGGAAAACCACAAAAAGAAGAAAATGTAATCCAGTTTGCTATCCATTTTTTGAAGTCACAGGCTACTACAATAGTCACATGGAAATAAGGGAGAGTATCTTCAAGTCTCTACAGAAGCACAGTTTCTCTCAGTGTACCAGATATTTTACTCCTATATTTCTATATGAAATTACTTCTATCATTCAATTATGGTAGACTTCACCATTTAACAATGTGGGTCACTAATGCTTTGGGTTTTTTTTAATACCAACTGAAAAAAACCTCCATATATCTACACTTTAAATTGTCTTCAGTGGGAAAGTAAAAAAAAAGACCCACCACTCAATAAATAGCTTGTGCAATTTACCTGTCTCTGAAATTTTCTTTCTAGCATAATAGTTGAAGCAGAGCTTCAGATAAGAAATGCTGAACCTTTCACCACACAGGATACAAGGCCACAAACCAGAAATAAAGGTCAGTGCTATAAAATCTCCTCCTAGAAAGCTCCAGGCCCTGCCAGAAGGAACTGGCTTTCCCCAAGCTGCAAACCTCAGTCCTTCCCACCATATGCACCGAGACTTTTATAGTAAACATATCAACATGCCACTGTCCCTATGTGGCAAACATTTCCTGTTTATGTGGAATTAAATTTGTGTAGCAATGAACTGTTCTAGAAGCTTTCTTCTTTGTGTGCAATTTCCCCTCGTGGCAGCAAGTGCAAAAGAAGGTTGCAGCAAGATCATGTTTCAGTACAATCTCAAAGTCAAACACATGTTTTATTTCACCTGTGCAATTCAGCATTCTTTGGGGCCAGGGGAGAGAGAAAAAAAAAAAGGCTAATAGACATTTTATTTTATTTTATTTGGAGATCTGTGATAAGTTTTGTTAGAAGGCAAGGAAGCATCAGGCGGTGTTTTACATTGGAAATGTACTCAATGTTCCCATTGTTCAACGCTGCTGGGTGAGCACCTGATTGCTTCAGCCTGCTCATGAATCAGACAATCAATGGAATCAATAAAAAATGCACCTTCTTGCAGCATGGCCTGGAAAACCACCTTGTTCCTCAGCAGCAATAACTCACCTGAGCCTTTCCAGGTCAAGGCAGTTTCCCAAAATCTATGGGGGAGCAAAGAGGGGATCAGAACTGGAGGGTGTTGGGATCTTGTGAATGGAGAATCGGGGAGCTGCCATAGGAAAAGAAAGTTAATTTATCTCATGGCTTAACTTATGTTGTGGCTTAGTTTAGAGGGGACTTTTGGAGATCCCCCACCACCCCACCAGCATGGGCAGGGATATTTTTCACCCGGTCATGAGAGGCCACTCCATCCTGACACTGAGCACATCCAATGATGGATCATCCATCCACAGCTTCCCTGGAATATTGTCCTGGTGTCCCATCACCCTCATCACACAAAATGCATTCCTCACACCCAGTCTAAATCCCTCAGCTGCTTAAAACTGTGCCGCTTTCCCTGTCACTACAGCCCTGGCAAAAAGTCTTTCTCCATCTTCCTTGGTGCGCTAAAGCTGCTTTTTTTTACAGCCTTTGATCCCTTTCCCCCTCTTTTAAGACAAATTAGAGAATTACTGCTGCCCTATGTTGTTATTTGCATTATTAGAGTACCTGGGACTTCCAAGATAAAAAGAAAAAAACAAAACAGGTTTTCATTGAAGATATTAGAATGCAAACATGAGGAAAAAGAAAAGGTTGGAGTTCAAATTAAAGAGCAATATAAGGAATTCTCTTTCTGGCACAGCCACACAGTGCTTGGGAAGCAAAGCTGTGTGTGACAAACTCCTGCATGTCTGCTGGTGATGATAAAGCAATATGTGGTGTTTCATTTAGGTTGCCAGCAGTGTTAAACAAGTGTTTGGGCCCCCATCACAGCTTGATCAGCACACAGAGTTCATTTGCACCTCCTCTAGCTTAATTCATGACTAACCTCAGCAGTCCCTCCAGAACAGATTTAATAAATGCTTAAAATGTTTAATATATTAAATGAATTTAAAATTTAATAAACACTTTAAAGATGTCATTGCTGTAGGCAACTCTGAAGTAAATTACTGGCAGACACACTCTGCCTTTGAAAATAAAAAGACTTATCTTTGGAGGTCTAGTATTCATGCTGGCTCCCTTTAATAAAATTATATATTCCTGTAGTGCAGATTTTTTTGTTATTAAAGGAATATTTTTTTTTTTCTTACCACACTGTGAAGCCTTTAATTGACTGGTATTTGGATATATGGGTAACTCACCAAACCCCACTGACATTCTGATCTGAATTCTTAATACATTAATTTTGTTTATTTGTGAAAGCAGAAAATTACAATGCCTTAGAAGGCCTCAGTCTGAATAGATCCATATAAAAGTTTCTACAAGAAAAAAGAATAATTGAACATGCGTGAAGATTTTTTTCTCTTTCAATCAATTTCAAGATTTTTTTCTCTTTTAATCTTCTATGCGTAAGGGAAAGTTGCATGCTATGAATTGCTGTTCATATTTCAAGGATTTTTAATATTGGCCACATTTCATAATTTCACTTTATTGCAGGGTAATGCAGAAGAAGAATTGAAGAATTACAGTACATTAAAGTAGCAGCTATCAACCACACAAATAAAAAAAAAAAAAAAAACCAAAGATAATGCCAAGCTACAAATTTCTAGTATATTTAATATCTCTCAAATATTTTTTAGATATTTCAGATCAGCTGAAATGCCTGCACACAACAGAAGAACAGAACTCCCAACCAGCTCTAAACTCTCAATGTCTCTCCTCTGAGTGGCAACAGATCCTGTCCCTACAAAATCAAATATTCCCCTGAGCTGAGCAGGTGAGATTTGAATCCAGATGCATCCCATGAGCCCTAAAAAACCTGTATCTTCTACAACTGATAATTTAAAAGAAAACATACATGACAAATTGAGCAGCTATTTCTATCATTCGATAGAAATGTCCTTTGATTTTCCTCTCATCTTGATAAATGAAAACAGAACATTTCAATTTGTTTTCTAATTCTTCAGCACAGTGCTAAAACTTTTTATTGTCTGCACCAAGAAAAGCAACAGAAAATATTTTTGTAGAAGTATTTATCTCACATCTATCTGTTTCATGAAAATATTCCATTACATAGGCTTAGGATGGTGTTATATTGATCCACAAATCATCCAATACTTTTTCATGAAAGTCTGAGGCTGCAAATGAGGGGACATTAATTTCCTATGGTAAAGATAATTAATTGGTTGATCAGTTGCAATGCATTTGATAAATGTTGTCTGTCCTAGAAATTAATTTGTGGTCTACAAAAGTGAGGGACATCAGTGAGTCCTAAAAATGTAAGAACCCTGATTGTCTTTCATTCATCTAAACCAAAAAAAAACCCCAAAAACCAAAAAACAAAACAAAACAAAACCCAACCGAAAGAAACCCAAAAAACCCCAACCAAACAAGAAAACAACCCCCCCCCCCAAAAAAATTTCCTTCTCCTAGAATAAAGAGAGTAAACCTGACATTCGTAAGGTCCACAGTCTTCTGATTTTTCGACACAAATACTTTCTTTTTTAACCCCAAATATTCCTAGGACAAAATTATGGTAGAAGAAATGAGTAATGAACAAGGAAAAAGACATGAAAGCCACCCATCCATTACAGAGGGGGTGATGCATTTCCAGTGCAATCCCAATATGTGATTTCTTGGAGATGAAAGAGCAGGAGGAGGTGCCTGATGAAAAAAAAAATACAATGTTAGAAATAAGAGCATCACTGTCCCCTCACCAGATAAATTCTGTTCTGCCAGGTCATGGCTTTGTTTTTCTCTCTCTAATCCTTGTCAACTAAAAACAACCAAAACAAACCAAAAAAACCCACAAAACAAAAAACAAACACACACAAAAAAAGCCCCACAAAAGAATCCCAAAAAACAAAAAAAACCCAAACAAACAAACAAAAAAAAGCACAAAAGCCCCCCCCAGAAAACCAAACCCTGCTCCAAAATGAGCTGTCAGAGGGGCTGTTATTGTAATTCCTGGCCTAAATCCAGCTCCTTTGGCCATCCAAGGATTAACTCTTCAGTCAGAAAATAAAGAACTTCCCAGCTTTGTCCTGAGCAACAACTCCATTTTACCTTCCAAAAGGAAATTCCTGCTCTTTGAATCCCCCTCTCTGGGCACTTCTGAGCCTGCTTCCTCAGTGGAAACTGCAGGCAAAGTTCTCTCTGGGGTGCACATTACCATCACAAGGCTGTGGAATTGTGGAATTCCTAGATTTTTTTTTTCATAATGGATTTTAAAAAAAATCTGTAGCAGTTTTATCCTTGCAGCTGCGTTCCCTGTTAGCACCTTTGCAGCTCCTTGCACACCTACAAAGGGATATTAAACTGATTTTGTGTTCCCTGTAGCTCCCCAGCCTCACAGAGACATAAGCAGTAGTTTTGAGGCCCAGTCCTTCAGGAACAAGAAATTAAATGAATCCTGAATTGGACAGGATTTTGTGGTGGCAGGTTTATCCAGCTTAAAACAGGAACACCCTAAAATCCCATGGGAGTTCCTCTGACTTTCAAAACACACATTTTTCCATCGCCCATAGGGGGAAAAAAAAAAAAAAATCTACTCTGTGGCTCCTACTCGAAGATGTTTCCCTCTGCACCTGCATTTGTGCAACTGCAGAAAGACAATTCCTGTTTAAAGTCCTTGGGGATCCTTGGCTCTGCAAGAAGCTGGCTTTCCTGTTATTTTAACGTTGTCCACATAAAAGTGGTGGGTTTTGTTGTTTTTTTTTTCACTACTCAGCACACTGAGTCCCATATCCTGTTTCCCAGGACTGATTCTGGAAGGGCTGGGGGCTTTGAAGTGTTTACTGATGCCTGGATTTGGATGCTGTGAACCAAAAAAAAAAAGAAAAAAAAAAAAGAAAAAAAAAAGAAAAAACCCCTCGAGTTCTTCACCAAAATTTCCCCCAGTGGAACAAACCCAAGGAGTTTTTTCACACCAGGGATTTCACAGCATGTTTTGGGTAATGCATGGGTGGTGGTCATGCGCCTGAAAAGCCCTGAGAGTGCAGAAGTGGCACACAATTCATCCACAGGGGGTGCCTGCACAGAGTGGTTTTACACTTATTAAGTGTAAAAACATTATTTAAGGCCACATACCTGCAGTTGGAACCTGCCACCACTTGCCAAGGTGTAATTGATCTACAGGTGACAGATTGTTCCACTCTGGCACAGCAGGGGAGAACAATTTGGAGTTACTTATTCACCCCACCTGTCATTCCTCCCCTTGCCTTTGATGCAGCAATAAATTAATTTCTCACAATTTCTTGGAAAAGAAGGAAAAACTCAAACCACAACCCAGAAAACACCCCACCCAAAGAAACCCATCCAAATGCCTAAATGCCCCTCTGTGGCATGAAATTCTCATTTTTCCTGATTTTCCTGCCTGTCTCTGTGTGTGTAGTGATTAGCATGGGGTAGGGGAAAAGGGGGTAGCTTTCACCTTGTAGTAAAACCCATTGCAAATCCACCTACACCAGCAGAATTCAGAAATCCAGAAATCCACCCCAAAAAGCTGTGGAAATGTGTGCTTGATTAGACAATGCTGCAACAGGTAATCTGCCAGAGGGAATAGCTCAGCTGTGGATGGCTTTGCACTCCAACCACCAAGAAATGCACTTGCAATGGAGAGAGTTTTTTAACATCACGATATTCCACAACTTGGTGTAGAGCTGGAGCTGTAAAAATGCCAGCAAACTCATTTTCTGGGGTAGATAATACTTTGCAGGCGACAATTGCTCCCACCCAGAAGGAAGACTTGTGCAAACTGGATAAATGCTGACCTGAAAATACAAATATAGTCCAAACAGTAAAAGAAATAAGTGTCTATGGTTATCCCACGCGTGTACATGAGCACATGCTTAATTTGCAGATCTAGCTGCAATGACTGCATGTGCAAATGAAACCACAGCTTGAACAAATTGCACAATGTCTTGCTACAGGCACGTAAAAGAAAACTCATCAGAGCATTACTAATTGGTCCATGTAACACACACATGAAATGCAAATGCAGTCCTGAAAACCTGCTGGAACAGGAGCATAGCAGACCTTCTATCCAGAGTTCTCAAGGGCCACTTTTTATTTCTGGGCTTTATTTTCAGGAATTTGGGGCTTCCTCAGAGGCAGATGGGTGAGCAATGCAGTGTTTTGGAGAGAAGTGTTTAACCTAAGACATTACCACTGTTGGAAAACAAAATATAATGTTTAAAATTCCAGTCTTTTTAAGAACTGTGCTGCTTCTTTTAGCCAGAGCATAAAATCATCTGCCTGCAGGGTGTGCAGAATTGCAGTGGAACATGTTCCATGGGAAACAGCACATTATTTTTTTGAAGGTCTCAGAATTTTGGGGTTTAGATCAGTATGATTTCTTCTCAGGAAAAAAAATGAAGGTTTTTTGAGGACTGTGGTTGTACCATCCTACGAAGGCTTGGAATGCTGTGACTTGGAGAGCTATCGCTGAAATATTATTCTGGTAACAGTAAAAATACATTTAAAACCTTATTTTAGTAACTCTGTTAGACAGCTTAGATGTGGAAGCATAATTTTTCATAGGATTCCTTTTTTGCCTCATGGCCACTCGCTGGTTCCTATTTTACAGCAGGTTTTCCTGTTCTGAACAGGATGGGTTTCAAAGAGATTTACTCGGAGAATAAACAACTTCCTCATGGGAATCCTGATGGCACAATCTGGCCCCTTAGGGGTTATTTTAGCTTGCTTCTGAGCTAGGTGAGCTACACCTGGAGGTTTGTGTTCTTGGTTTCAAATTCAAATTTCTCTAATTGCTTTGTAGGCTTCACAGTGCTGGGAATTAAAATCTTGCGAGCTCAAGTTATTTTCGTGCTAACCCACCTCCCTGTTTTGGTGTGATCCACCACCCAGGTGAAAATAACCCTAAAAAAACTCCTGAGGGCCCCCTCAGAACCACATCTGATGTTTTTTTTTCACAGCCCCAAGCCCTCAATTGGAATAACAGCAGCACAGCCTGGCTCTCCCCAGCCCACCTCATACCTGCCTTGCTCTGCCTCCATCTGACAGGAATCCTCTCTGTTTGTTTTGGGAATCCAGGCCTTTGTTTAAGGTGGGATCCTGCCATTTAGCTGTGCAAAAAAAGGAAAAAAAAGGTCATAAAAATTTTATTCAGGCCAGTCTGAAACTTTTCCAAGCAGTTTCTTCTGCCCAAAAAAAAAAAGAAATACAGAGGCAGCTTTCTTATGAAGAGTGAAGACAAAAGGCAATGGCATTCCTGAACCCCATCTGGGAGTTTGTGGAAAAGTTTGAATAAGCTAAGCTGTTCTTGTACAGTTCTACTCAGGCATTAGACATTTCCCCTGTTTTTCTTTCCTTATTTTACATTATTGAGGATATTTACTTGAGGATGGAGCCTTTGTTTAAGCATTCATCTTTCTTTTTTAACTTATTAAGAGTCTGAAATCCTAATCCTCTGCTTGTGACATCCCAGCAGGACTGCTGTGGAAATTATTGCACTGCCAAAGCTCAGAGGACTGTGACACCAGGTAGAGAATAAACAGGAGAGGCGGATGAACTGTTAGGAAATAAGGACCCCTTTTTAATCTAAATATTTTCCTTAATAAAGAACAAGGGAAGGGAAAGGAAGGGAAGTACATGATATGTTTCTGAGGCCCAGCTACTCTTTTAACCAGGAGTTCAGGAGGATAAAGTGTGAAAGGCTTTATTATATTGTACAATGTTTTTTTTTTTTTTAATCTAAACCCTTGGCTCCTGCGATTTGTTTACATACCTTGATATCTTTTTCTTTGAGGTCCTCAGGCATCAGTGTCAGGAACGGTCACAGACAAGATTTGCTGTGCTTGGGTTGCCAGGTGACCTCCAGAAACCTCTGTCAAGGGCAAAGTTATTGTCAGATGCCTTCAGAAACAGAGCTCTCAACCCCAAAGTTTTAACAAAAATCACAGTCTTTACACTCCTGCAATAACCTTCATGTTCCAAGCTTCTATTTCATAACTGTGAACATGCAGCAGATGAAAATTCGCTTTTTTTATCTGGCATTTAGCCCCAGAGAAGGGGGGCTTTAATGAAAACACTGGATGTGAAGTGTAAATGGACAGGTTTTAATCCCTCAGAGGCTGTATGATAGTGGCTGTAACCAGGCTCCCACTGCACATTCATCCTTTTGATAGAAAAGTCACCAAAAAGGAAAACTGCCTGGGCTGACAGCCATCAGGAGTGGTGTGGAACAAGGATGTGCAGTGACAGAAACATAAAAAAATATCATTTAATGTACTTAAAGGTCTGACTGGGAATGGCAGAAAGCTCCAAACCAAATTCCCAACCCCAAATCCAGCAGAGAGGCAGAAGGAAGGAACAGAGAAAAGAAGCACATGGACAATACTTTTATTTTAAAAGTAAGAGTGTAAGGTCAATGACACAAGAGATTGTAAAACAGTTTTGCTAATGCTGTCCAAAGAGTGTGAAAGAGAAAGAAGATGGTGAGAGGGACATTTGTCCAAGGTGTAGATTCCATGGACAGGCATCCAATATTATTAATCATCCAGTGGATGCAGCTGGGGAGGAATGCATGGCAGATTTCACAGCGAAGGAGAGCAGCTGCCCTGCCAGAGATATCTGCACAAGGAGAGATCCTTATCGCTGTCTGTGGTCCAGACAGAGCAGTAAAGAAATTTGATGGTTTAGTCACCATTGCTCATGAAGCAAAGGTTGGAAAATCAGATAACAATCAGTTGCACACCGGACTGTGGGATAGGAGAAAACTTTCTAGAAGAAAATACAAAGGAGAAAAAAAAAACCCAAAACCAAATGGTCACTTGAAAAAATATAAGCCCTGCTTTAATTCCTTGTCATGCTGTGGTACATTCCAATGGAATTACTGCTCTGTACCTTGGGAAATTGACCATATCGTGTTCATCAGAAGGAAGCAGTGATGAAACCCTCTAAAATGCTGAAGAAGGCAATACTGTTCCAAACACAAATGCCCAGATGTAATCTAGATCTGCGCTAGTGGCTGAGCTTCCCCCACTCTGCTTCTCTCCATCCTCTCAGGTGTCTCCGTGTGAGTGAGTGAGTGTGGGGAGCACAACTGTGAAGTTTGCTTGGGTCAGCTCGATGTGTGAATCACAAATCCGTCTGATGGGGAGAGCAGAGCACAGCAAAACTCATCAGGAATGAGCAATGTGGAGCAGCCAGACCTCCCAGGCCAGACCTGCAGGCCCTGTCATGCCTCAGGGCCAGGCCGTGCTCGGCTCAGGGCCACAGGAAGGGAGACAAAATTCCCTTTACTCAGCCACAGAATGGCTGATCAATAGTTGTTTCCAACTCAGAACTCAAATGGCCCCCAGTCCTTGTGGAAGCCCCCAAAGCAGGGGATTTAAGGAGCACAACTCACAAGGTTCTGTCCCTTCCCCAGTATGAGGTGTGAGAAGGGCAGAAACCACACGTGGGTGTTCCAGCCAGGCACATTTGTGTACACAGATTAAAGATTTAACATTACTGTGATATCATGGCTATGTCCTAGCCACAGGAGCATAGGATATGTCTTGTTGGCATTCCCTTGAAAAATCTCCAAAAGAAAAACCCCAAACCGGGCTTGGGGTTGCTGTCTGCATTATTTCTCCTCAAGCTGTCTCAGAAAGGCTTGGTTTACGAATGAAAATTTGTTTGTTGCCTCTCCAGTGCCCTTCACCTGCCCCTGTTTGACCCTTGGGAGGACAGGTAAAGATATCTCTTCTCAAACAGGCTAATCTATGGAGCAGAGACTGGAATGTTCTCTCAAAGGTATGGGGCTGACATTTGCACTGAGGACTGCAGAATGCACGGGATTTGTGACACCAAATGGACCAAAATGAAGAAACTTTCACACATTCTCCCCAGTCTGCCTTCGTTTAGCAGCGCTGCTGGAAATTAAATGTTATAATATTATCTGTGAGATGATGAGGTGGGAGCAGGGCAGGGCCTCTCTGCTTCCCCATTTCTCTGCGGTGAAAAATCTCCAGTTTGGGCTGGAAAGCTCCAAAGCAGGCTTTTCCAGTGTTCCACACAGCACTTTTAGCTCAGAGGCTGAACTTCCCCACTTCTTTCCCTAAAGACAGCTTGGGGTTTCGCCTGTGAATCCTCGCTTTGGTCTTTCTTCTTGGGGAAATGGTTCTGGTGGTCTCAAGGCTGTGGAGTCAGGTTAGGGAGCCCAGCCAGCAGGAAGATCAAGATGATTGTTGAAGGTAAAACTCAGGCACTTGCCTGGAGTTTCCCCTCCGTGAACTTCTGCAGTTTGATGCTGGAATGTTTTCACGAGCAGCAGGATTTTCCAAAAAAAACCAAATCAGAAATCCTTTTTCCATGGAGAAACTGGGAAATTCGTGGAAGATTTTCGTCCAGTCATAATAGGAAAGAACATTACTGGTGAAAAGCACACAGTACGTGCAAAAATCAGTCCAATTAAATGAGAATGTCACTTTTGAAAGACACAACAGAGGTGAAGCTGCAGTGCTGAAGACAAGGGTGTTATTCTCTGGTCTTGGCTAGGAAAATCCTAGAGTGTTATTTTTACTAGAAACACAGCACAGGAGGTTCAGTCTCAGCAAGGGTTTAGGAGGAGAGGGGAGAACATAAAGTATTTGCCCAGAATATGTGTTCTGAACATCAGGAATGGTTAAAATTATTTTCATGGATATCCACGGATAAAGCCTTAAACCCCATCACTTCTTAGATGCACTTAGATGTGGGGAAAGAATATTGTAATTAGTAGTCAAATAATAAATAATAAATGGTAAATACATAGTAAATAGTAATCAAATAATGTAATGTTCAGTAGGGTGGAGAATCATCTTAGTAACTGATTTTAGTTTTTTAAGGGTTTTCTCTCTCCCAGTGAAAACCTTTGATTTTAGTATAACATTCTGATTGCTAGCAGACTTCTTCATCTCTTCCTGTGTCTTTAAAAATAAAAACCTAATCTCATTCTCCCCAGAGCTCAGATGTTTCATCATTTCTCCAGAACCAAGGAATAAATTATGGGGATGTTGGTTTAGTTGTCCTCCCACTGCTGCTCAAAACCACAACAAACAAAAGGCCTGTGAATTCTGGTGTAAAGTTACACCAAGAGTGTTCAGCCATGAATTACTCTCACACTGCACTGGTGGAAGACTTTAACCAGACCAAACTTGTTCAAATAAGGCAGTGCTGACTGGGGAAGAAAGCAGCAATGAAGGAAGACAAGCAGATTTTAATTTTATTAATTTGGGGTTTTTTAAAATTTATTTATAGCATGTGCTATTTGATTTAATTCTGCACCTGGCACAGAAGAAAGAAAGAAGAAAATAACACACTACAGGAGTAAAGAAATACTGTGTAATAAACAGACAAACAAATTGATCAAAATCATCTGTAACTTGTGTTAATAAACCCCTGCAAACTATTGCTTAATGCCAGATTATTTTGAAGCTAAATGAAAGACTGTTCACAGCTGCATATACTTCATCTCATAAATGCAGATTAAAGCAGATTTGAAAGCGTTGTTATGAATTATGCATTATTTTTAAAGAATAAAGTGAATAACGTAGTCAGCCTGTAGGAACCTGGAATAGGGAAATTTTCAACTGGTAACACCCCTCTCTAAAAGAAATTACTGTGGTGCTCTAAGCATTGTATCTTGCTCTTCCCATTCACACTTAGTAAATATTTGTCATCCGTGAAATTCAAAAGTTATTTATCTTCACTGCAGAAAAAGTTCTTTTCCTGCTCAGAATAAGCCAGGTTTTATTTAAATAAAGACAATTGGATGAGGCCTTGCATATATGTGCGTTTAATTTTAAAATATACATTATCTGTATCATTTCGATGCAAAATGCAATATAATAACTGCACACTTGTGTGACTGTGTGCTTTCCAGAGAAACCATGGAGTGGTTTGGGCTGGGAACGACCTCTGGATTCCTCGAGTGGAGCCACCAACCCAGCACTGCCACATCCACCACTGAAACACATCCCCAAGTGCCAGATCTGCACCTTTTGGGAGCACTCCCAGGAATGGTGACTCAAACACTCCCCTGGGCAGCCTGTTCCCATTTTCAGTGAATATATGTTTATATATTTTCAGCGAATGTATGTGTATATATACACACACTTGTGTGTTTAGCTGCACTTACCCCTGCATGTTTACATGAAACATAGAATCCGTACAGGGCTGGCAAATTTAGGATAAGAATTAGCCCTTGAGAGGATCTCTTGCCATCTCATTCACACAATAAAGCAGCGCAGCTGATGTGAACAATCATTCCTGGTGTAAAATTCTGTTCAGAAATAGTTTCCACTGCTTTTAAGATGCGAATCTACCGGCCTGCAGCCCAGGGAATGGAGCAGAAATCTCTGTGGCAAGAGCAGCTGTGCCACACACTGCTCCAGACATCTGAAGAAGCAGCAATTACACAGATTTTGCTCCAAAACAAGGTACTCCTTTCCTCTTACAACCATTACTTTTTGAAAAAAAAATCTCTTGAGGTGACTGCACTAAGATCCTGCGCCAACATCCAACATCCAACACATCATGTGTTGCTGTGATTTTGGGGCCAAAAAAAAAAGAAAAAAATCAGTTTGTCTCTGATGTCATTGTGTGTTAGTGGAGATGTCCTCAGACCTTTCCTGTGAACTCTGAAATTGATGGTTCATTGCATAACTCTTCAGAGACTACAATAATTGCATACTTTTGTTCAATTACTGTCTGGAACTTGCACATCCAACACACCAAGGAGAGAAGTTCACTGTCTGGATACCTGAAAGGGCCAAGTCCTGGAGCAGGGCTCAGAAAGCTCAGAAAAGACACCTTTTCCAGACCTCTGTGAAGGACATGTAATCTTATCACCCCTTCCTTTCCAAGATAAAGGGGTTTTCATGTACACAGAAGTGGTGCTGAGTGGTGTGACACAGCCCAGCATCTGCGGCTCTCAGGGCCAAATTTGATGAGTTTTGGGAGGATGAAATGTCATAAATTCAGGGGGGGAGTTGGTGGAGGTTAGAGTCCAGCAGGGCGTGTCAATGTGAACAAATGAAACGTCAACAGTGTTTGAAAAAGTGGGTGATAAATTGTTGAGTACATTGGAGTTTGTTTTTTTTCAGATCTCTCTGCTCTTTCTTCCACCTTTTTATTTAATTTTTTAAAAATTTATTTAATTTTTTACCCTTTTAACATGCCAACGCTTCAATGCATACTTATTTCTGGGGAGTAATGAATAAAGACTTTAGGATATGACTCTTCAAAATGAAGTAATCCTTTTATTCAAATACCAAAAAATCAGAATCAGAAATCACTGGTTAATAGCTACCACATCAGAGAATGTTTTTGTTGTTTTTTTGGGGTTTGGTTTTTTTTTTTTTTTTTTTGTGTATAGAAAGAAAAAGCTTTCCCTTAAATTTTTAAAGTTTATTTTTAAGTACTAAAGTTTGGGGTTTTTTTTTCAGCTTTCTCTTCCTTTCTGAAAGAAACCACATGTTATTTAATAACCTCAGCAATAAATGATTAGTCAGTGGACATTAGTCCTTCATCCTCAACAGCTCAGAAGGTACAAAAATGTTACAGTCAGGATCATCTTTTGTAACTGAGCTCTCCTTGAACTCTCATGCAACCAATATGAGAATTTGCCTGTGAGACCCAAATTTATTTTGGCTGTTTTGACCAGTGCAGATCTTTTCCTGATGTTGTTCTCCTGAAAACTCTAGAGAAACATTTATTAAAAAAATGCAATGCAGTGATTTGAAACTTTGCATTAATAATAATAACAATAGCAATAACAATAATGTTATCACCCTTTTCCATGGCACCATTTTAGCAACATCTGCAGTGCTGTTTGGACACTTTCAGCCATCATAGGGAGGAATACAATCCCTGGCTGTTGTGAGGGCATTTGTGTTTGTTTGCTGTCATCTGCTGCCATCTGATTTTTAAAATTCACTTATAAAAAGCAGCTCCCAGGAGTTCTTGGACAAACAGCCGTTAATTTCTTCTGCTTTGTGACCTTTTTACCCTTAAGTATTTTTGCTTGATAAGACTGTTATTTTTCCTCAAGTTCAGTCTTGAGCAGGATACCTCAAGGATCCTCAGAACCCACAAGGTCACTCAGGAGCTCCAGGCAAGGGGAATTTCCTGAGAAGTTGCCAGCTCTCCATTTTGACAGCAGCAAGAATTATTTCTTTACCACGTTTGGGTTATTTTTAAGCCTTGCCTGGTTCAAGGCCAGGGCTTGGAGAAACCAAAGATCTGGTGGAATTTCAGGTCCTTTCCCACCCAAACCATTCCACGTCTCTGTGATATTTGACCAAGTGACTAAACATCAAATTCAACAGAAAAATGTTTTTTTTTAATAAAACTCCTTTTTTCCTGTTGATGCCACCTACTCGCCCCAGACTCCTCCCTGCTCCAGAAATTTCCCACTGGCTGCCTCTAGGGACAAGGTGCTCAGAACTCAGGTTTTGAAGATCTTGGCTTCTAAAGGTCAAGGCAGCCTTAAAAAAAGTTCAACCCAGGACTCCTGGAGCAAATGTTCATGAAATAGCTATTTAAGCCCTTTACTCAATGTCAGGAGGAAGTTTGCTTTTTTTTTTTTTTTTTTTTTCCCTTCTCAGAAGTGAATATTTCCTGTCAAAAATGAACTTGCTACCTTCTTCCCCAAATGTTCCTAAAGTAAAGGAACCAAAGCCCCCTGCTTTAGGAAACTGCCAGTATTAAAGAAAACGTTGAAGCATCTGTTAAAATGCCACTAAAATAAGTGGAAAATACACACATGTCCTGATAAGTCACACCCACGGTGAGTTTCAGCACTGCCATGCCCTTTTCCCAGGGCTCTTCTTTGTTCAAGAACTAATTAATATATGCCAGGCCTAAATGCCCCCAGGGCCTCTTTGCCTCAGGCCTGCTCCAATCACTCCAACTTTCCTCTTCTCACCCCTTTTCTTATCTCTCTCTCTCTCGAATTTGGGTTGGGTGAGGCATCATCAGTCTTTGTCACAAAGGAAAACACATTTAATCCTTTCCCTACCGTGACCAAAGCCTCAGAATTGGTTCAGCTAATCAGGGCCAGGTTTTGCTGGCTCAAAGTAAATCCTGATTGCCAGATATGAACCGAAGATTTATAATATTGGTAATACGACCACTGTCTTTTAGTATTTGCACTTCACAGCTGCATTTAAGCTGTTCCTGAATCCTACAGTGAGTCCAGGGCTTGGGATGTAGGATTTCTGAGCCCATATTTTTCAATTACCATCCTCAAATACAAGTTCAAAACTGACACTGCTTATTCAAGTGATGCTGTGATTCTTTTTAGCCCATTTCCCTACCAAAACAAGATTATGTTGAGACCTCTTTAGTTAGATGCCTGTTTTATTAAAAAAAAAACCCATGCAATTCACAATTATTTGTCTATTTTACTGCTGAGATATTGAAATGTGGACAGACAATTCCCTAAGTATACTTAGATCATAATTTTTCTCAAAATCTCCTTGGTTATTTTATTACAAAAACCTTTCTCCCCCTTTTTAAATGGAATAATAATAAATAAAAAATCTAGCAATCTTACAGGGTTCTAAAAATAATTGTTCATGGCATTTATCAGGCACCAAAGGTAAATATACATGATTCAATCAGCTTTTACATTATTATCTGTTATGGTTACCACAGGCCAAGAACCACATTGTTGTGGTTCAACTTCACCTACTTCAGTTACAACCTCATTTACCTCAGAAGCACTGCACCTGTCTGTCTATTCTTTCTTCAACAAAGCAAGTGGGAAGATAGCCAGACACCTAAATTACATCAAAATCTCTACAGTTCTTCCATTAAAAAAAAAAAACACAAACCAATTTTCACGTGTCACTTCAAGATATAAAATGTCCGAACAGAGAAAAAAAATTGTGATTACTTATTTAGGTGGCAGACAGAACTGAGGATTTTTATCAACTCCTTCTTGTGCCAACGCTACAAGGACATTATCTAATTTCTCCTTTCTTCCCAACAGAATTACCTTGGAATAATTTGTGAAATTCAATAAATTATAGAGCTAATAAAATCATGCTGCTTTCTTCTTTTTCTTCTGTGAAAGAGAACAGTTTCACATGTTGGTGTGATCTAACTATTACCTTGATTGGAATATTTTCAAGATTGGAATTTAATTTAAAAAAGAATGGCAGATCTTTTGAAATGAAAGCAAGCCTGAAGAAGGCTGAATCCAAAAGGCAGAGCATTAATTTAAAGCTCAAAGAAGAGGAAGGTAACCTAATTTTTTTGAGAAAATGGGAACAGACATGAAAAAAAAATTATTTCCTGCTTCACATGAAGATAGAAAACCCTGAAAAATCTTAACAAGCTTCTGCCTTTGTCAAGTTTTTAACTCAGATCTCAGATTTTTGAGCATCTGTCAGCTGAAACTCCAAACCCTGCCCTGCCTACTCAAATTATGGACTTGAGAGTTACATGAAGCAGCCACACTCTGCTTCATTTTCAGCATCAAGAAAATAGGGGTAGCAAAAGATGTCCATAACAATTTTGTACTTCTGAGTAGGAGTAACTTAAACCCCACTTTACTTCACCAGACTCTGTAATAATAGGCACCTGGTTGCTGTCTGAATTTTTGAAGTATTATTTCAGTAGTAAACATGAAGTGGGTTGGGGTGGTTTGCCTTTGGGGTTTGGTTTTTTTTTTTGGTTTGATTTTTATTTTTTGGGGTGGGTTTTTTAGTTTTTTAGGGGGTTTTGGTGGATTTCTTTTTGTAGTTGCATGTTTAGTTGTTTTGTTTTGGTTTTTGGGTTTTTTTCCCCCAAAGAAAATAATATTTTGGGGAGAGGAGACTTGTGTCTTCTATCTTCAATATTTGCTGTCTTTCCAGGGGAAGGAATCAGCTTCTCCCTCCTCCTCATCCCAAAATCTGGTGGAAACTGAGACCCAAACTTTGGAGCTTTTACCTTTCTTCAGGGCTTGAGAATTATTGTTTTGGAGGATTAGGTTAGATGACTCAAAAGGTGGGGGTTTTTTTAAGTCCCTCCGCTCCTGTATAAAAACAACCCAATAAACTTAGCAAAAAGAATTGCTGTCCTGTGCAAATCAAATAATCTAAAGTAGATCCATCAGTTTCTTGCCTGGATCCCCGTTTCCTGCACTGCTGTCGAGCTCCTCGATTGACAAAATTGCAGCTTAATTCTGGAGCAGGAGGCAACTGGCTGGATTGGCCGGATTTCAAATGCCTTCCCGGGTCCCCAGCTCTCATCCTGTGCTTGTGTGTGTCTGCAGGAAGGTTATCACAGCTGGGGCAGATGGAGATTTATACAGCCCACGCTTTTCCTCTGGGAGAGCTCCTAAAAAAACTGGAAAAACAAGAGCAAAAAATTCAGCTTCTATTAAAAAAAAACAAAACAAAACAAAACAAACCACCAAAAAACAACAACAACAAACTATACAGGAAAGGGGGAAAAAAAAAGGAAAAAAAATACAAGAAAGGAAAAAAACACCCCACAAACCCAGGGCTGTAACATTTCTTCTGCTCTGAGGAATAGCAAGCTCAAGAATCTTGTATGTCATGCACCCTCACCTGTTCTCTCTCCTATTTCAACAGCTGTTTGCAGTCATTGTAAGAGCATAATTATCACTTCAGGGATTTCGAGCCTGTGTGAAGAATGCCTTAAAACAAGCAGGATTGCCTCAGCAAAAAGAAAACTGAGAGGGGGCAAAAAACCCCCACAGAACCATCCAGCAGTCTAGTTCAGGGGCTGAGGGAATCCTGCTTGTCCAAATTATTAATCTTTACAGGTACCTCAGGACTCTGAGCGGAGCAGTCAATGCTCCCATCTGCCTGAGCTTTCTGTCCAGTTAAATAGCTGCACAATATCCTAAATAATTAAGAGATGAGATTTTCTTTATCCCTGAACCAATTAACACTGAACCCAAGAGGAAGCCGTTTATAACACCACTTCAACTCTGCAGAAGTCCCAAGGAAAAAATCGGAAAAAATCAGAAAAAATGGAAAATGGAAAGGGGAAAGGAAAGGAAAGGAAAGGAAAGGAAAGGAAAGGAAAGGAAAGG
>WBNP01003805.1:292061-309698 GCA_013401095.1 Passerina amoena
AAAGGAAAGGAAAAAGGAAAGGAAAGGAAAAGGAGCAACCATCGCCTTCAAACCCACAAAAACCACAAACCAACCAACAAAACCCTCCTAATAAAGCAAACAACAAAAATCCCAACCCAAAACCTGGACTAAGCATCTTCAAGTAGGTATAATGATGCTTCTGGGCTTTATTTTGACTACATAACAAAGTAAAGTCTGTGTTTCAGAGAGGAAACCCTTCATCAAATGAAAATTAAAAAGAACAGGTAGGGGACATACAAATATTCTAAAATTCAAGGCCTGGTTCACTGTGGCTTAAGGACAATTCGTGGACACAGGAAAGAACTCGAGTCAAAACCGCAGTTTCAGACCTGGGGAAAGCCTTGTGTGCTCACAAGTTTGTTGTATTTTTCTAAATGCACAGAAGAGCTGGCCTAATGGAACTTCCTCACAAAGTTTGTTCTGCCTCATATTCTTGCAGCATCAGGGCCTCTACAGTTGTACTACTAAATAAATGTTATTTGAACCAATTTTTGCACTTGTGCTCAGGGGAGAGCTCCATCTTTCCTCTCAAAAGAAGTGGAAAGAGGTTCGTGCAAACTGACAGTGCAAACACATCTCTGTTTGAGAGCAATCAGCAAATTCTTCTGTCTTGATTTCTTCTTTTTTTCTCTCCAAACATTGTCTGTGGCTGCAGTGAAGGGACATGACAAATCCTCAGTAGGGAACTCCTGAAATTCTGCTGTTTCTTTCTAAGCAGAGCCATCGGTGCTGAGATGAGGGAGAAAAGTGCCTTGGATTGCTGATGCTGTGGCCAGGTTTGCCAGTCCTCCATGGTGTAGATACAGACAAATATGAAACAAAATTATCAGCCTGCCCAATCTGGGTAATGAAATACTGATGCTGCAGCAGTATTACAGGAAAACCACTATGAATGCAGATTCTCCATGATGAAACCTCCACAGTTTTCACATTATTTAACTAAGGGCGAGCTGGGTTGAGGGCAGAAGAGATGGCACAGATAAATTAAACAGGGCAGAAGGCACTCACTCAGCTGTCTCCCTGCCACAGCTGAAGTCACAGGCTCAGGAGAAGTGGCAGGAGCAGCAGGTGCCCCCGAAATCCTCCTGGCACCTCGCCACTGTCACATGTCGGCCGGATCACCCTGTGTGAATCAACAAAACCCTTCTCCTCCTTCTAGCAAAACAACCAGACACCAACGGGGGGCTTGGAGCAGTTGTCCCAAGGCACGGGGGGGGAGATGGCTGCAGTATTCCCAGTGATTCCATGAGCCAGCTCCATAGGCTGTGGGAAATGTCACCCAGTGTCCTGTGACCGTGTTCACAGGGGTCTGAGGATGAGGGAAGAGATGAGGATCTGACTCCATGTTTCAGAAGGCTTGATTTATTATTTTATTATATTTATTACATTAAAACTATACTAAAAGAATAGAAGAAAAGGTTTCATCAGAAGGTTAGCTAAGAATAGAAAAAAGAAGAATGATAACAAAGTCTTGTGGCTTGGACTCTCTGTCTGAGCCAGCTGGCTGTGATTGGCCATTAATTAGAAACAACCACATGAGCCCAATCCCAGATGCACCTGTTGCATTCCACAGCAGCAGATAACCATTGTTTGCATTGTGTTCCTGAGGCCTCTCAGCTTCTCAGAAGGAAAAATCCTAAGGAAAGGATTTTTTTGGATTTTTCATAAAAAGATGTCTGTGACAATGTCCTGCCTGGGAATCGCCTCTCCCAGGCGCTGTGGCTCTCACTGACCGTCACGGGGGCAAGCAGCAAACTCAGTTTTCGTGCATCTGTTTTCAGTTGTTCTGCTTCCTGTCAATTCCCTTCTCCTGGGGGAGAAACTCCCTGTGAAATCATGGAGGCAAAGCACCGGGGAGATGGGAGCGGGAGAAAGGGATTTCGGCAGGAACTGCGTGTACGGAAAATTGTGTTCCTGCAACTGTGTGGGGGAAAAACAAAAATAAAGGGGAAAAAGTGGATTCTGATACTAGAGGGGAAAGCAGACAACTGGAATGGGTCTCAGCTGTGAGTTTGCAAGCTGCCCATGGAGAAATGTGACAGAGAGCTTTGCCTGCCTGCTTCTTCTCCCTGTCCATGCAATCTGATCACATCTGAGTGTGATCATGTGCATTTGCCCTTGGTACCTGATAAATGCCAAGAACAATTGTTTTCTAAACCCTATAAGATTGCTAAAGATGGTCAAGAAAAAGTATTTCTATTATTCCATTAAAAAAATATTAAAAAATAAGTTTTTGTAATAAAATAGGAAATTTTGAGATAAATTATGATCCGAGTAGACTTAGAGAATTGTCTGTCTAAATTTCAATATTGTTGGAAGTAGAAACCTACAAAGAAGAGGGGCTTCATGCAAAGAGGAAATCACCTGGGGAAAGCCAGCACCTAAATAATAGGAATAAAAATTCTGCTGCCTGGCACACCGTTTTTTGTGTTGACATATCAAGAGCAGGTTGACTTCTACCTCTGCCTGGTAGATCCCTGTCCAAACTGAAATTTGTAGCTCGTTGGGATCAGTTTTTGGTGCCATGTTATTTGCATGCTTTACTGTAGATACTCTCCTAATAGAATGGGGCAATTATATATATATATACACACCAAAAAAAATTGTTATATACAGTATATACAATTAAATTTTTCTTTATATATATATATATATATACAAAGAAAATTTGTTATATACAGTAATAATTATTAAGAAAAACAAGTCAGAGTCAACATAATCCTAGTTTACAGGGGAAAAAAAAGGTTTTTTTAGTTGAGGGAAGCTCTGTACATGATTCAAAAGTGTCAGTGAAAAAACTCTTTATCTTTAGAAACATCTAATGTTGTTATAATATTATTATGTATATTTCTTTTGTATATAATGATTCTCAGCAAGCACCCTGTAGTTTATTAGCTGGTAACATACAATAGCTGTTTACAGGCAGATATTAAAAAAGATTCTTTGTGCTCTTTGATAACTCAAATTCCGAGTGAAGAATTAAAGATTTTAATCAATGTCTTTCATTCCATTTCACCAGGCAGCCCAGCCAGAGGATCTAAAATAATCACTGTTCCCTGCATAAATGTCTGTATATAGAAAGGGCCCTCTGCCCATACTAAGTAATATTTCAGTCTAATCAGTTTTATTGCCTTCTTTCTAGCTGTTTATTCCCTTGGTTAAAGTGTTGAGCCTCTCTTATAGAAATCATGTAGAGTTCCTTTTGAAACGAGTGTCATGCCATAACAAGAGTAATACTTATTTCAATCACAAAAAATGGGAAAGAGGACAGGAAGTTTCAAAACACAGAAGTTTCCTTTCATTTATACTGCCAGCAATGTATTTCCAAAGCCAGACATTAGGATCTTTTAAAATTTTATATTTAAAAAATACCTCTGAAGTAAATTCAGTGGCTTTTCCAGAATCATGCACTGGGCCAGTTCTGCTCCCAGTTGGATCAGCACAATCCTCCAGAATTCCATGTGAACCTGGGCCTTCTTGCTCCTTTTGATTGAAATATTTCATTACATAGATATTCTTTTTATTTCCTTCTTCCTTTTTTTCCCCCTTTTGTTTTAAAACTCAGTTTCCATTTTTTTTCCCCTTTCAGCTCATTTTGCCCCAGGCTTAAGTTCAGTTTGGACAGTCTGAATCAAGGAAAAAAAAAAAAAAAAGCAAAACAAACACTGTTGTTTCCTTTTGAATGTTATTCAGGCACCAAGGGCTAGGTCTTGATTAATGCTCTCTTTTGAAGCCATTGTTATCTAAGATCTTATACAATTTGTTTTGGAATTTTCATTGTTTTCAGAAGTCGCGTTGAAAACTTAATGAAGTTCACACAAAGAACTACTGTAATGAGGTAATGAGATAAGTCCATAGCAACACAAGGGACAAAAATTAATTATTTCATATGCTGCCAGTGAGCATCAGTGTTAAGGGAATGTATGAACAGTGGAAGTCTGATTCAGCTGTCCAAACAAATGCAGCCAGTAACATTTGGGATACCCTAGGATTTATCACGTGGCATTCATATGCAAATCCAGAAATCCTTGCTTTCTTGGGGTGTCATATCTGACAGGACTCTGCAAATTCTCCAGTGTCTGAAATGACATGGGGGAGTTTTGTTCAGCCAGTTGAATCAAGATCTGTCTCTCTATTCCATTACTTGTCATCATCAGAGAAAAAAAAATCAGCTCTATGCTTTGTTGATAAGGGACACACCCTTTAAAGGCTTCAGTATACTGGAAAATTGTCTATATGAATTTTACATGGTCTGCAAAGCATAAACATGAAACCAGTGATCTCCCAGCACCTTTATGCCACATACTTTCTTCTCTTGGCTTTCAAATTATGGCACATTTCCCTGGGGATAAACATAATTATGTTGTGGATCCTTAGGGAACCAGGTAAAAGCCAGAACTCCAAATAAACTGCTGCATAATTAGATACAGCCCCTGTGACATCTGCAAAGTTGCTTCTGTTTCATGTCAGAGGGAATTGGTTGGTAGTGAATTAATCTGGGTTTTACAGATGCAGTCACAGAATACAGGTATCAACAGGATTTTGTTTCCATCAACATGTTCAAGATTAGAGCACAGCATCATAAACTGCTTCTCAACCACATGTAGTGTGGAATGCTTATAAATTAAAATGAGACATTGAACAATTCAGTTTATGCTGTGAAAAGCATAAACTGATGGTCTGTTTTGGACAGATCATCTAACATTTATTTCAGCATTTGTTATGAGTTTCAGGAGTTTTTACTCCATTTTTTCTGAATGATCAATTCCAATTGATCTGTTCCCATTTAGTGTATCAGAAAGTCAGTGTTTGCAATTCACAGGCCAAGCACAGTGTCTGCTCTGCAGTTACTAACATAAAGCCTTCATCCCTTTAACCTGGATTGCTGCCCCATTATGCTCAGCAAACTTTCCCATCTTCTCCAAGCCACTGTGACAAGCACAGATTCTTCTTCGCTTATTTTCTGCTTTCCCTCTCCACAGCCAGCCTGCCCTTCCCCTCCTTCCCTCACAAGGGCAAATCCCAGCCCTGCCCTGGTAAACTCTGACAATTTGATGCTGTGGAGTGATGGATTGTGCTGCCAAACCATCGCCAGTGACCTCCATGGCTTTGGAGGGGTCGCTTCAGGACAGGCCAGAAATCTCCCTGTAAGCTCCTTTCTGTGGATGGCTCGTTTTAATCGTGACATTTCTCAAATCTGGATCTTTTCTGTGAATGTTTATGATTACAGTGACCTCTAGGGGTTTGCTTTCCACCACTGAGTCCTTAACTGCAGTATGGCAAGGCCAGGTCTCTGCTCGGTTCTCCCATGTTCTCACTTTTTTTTTTTTTTTTTTTCCCACATTTAAATTTCTGTAAAAAGAAAAAAGGAAAGAAAAAAATAAAAAACACCCAAAAAAACCCAGCCAACCAAAACCAAAACCAAAAAGAACCCCACATAAAATGAACGCACAAGTGACAAGATAGAAAAGCGCACAGGTACAGGTTTCTGGGCACTTGGTAAAATTCAACACAGCTTCAGAGGTGAGGAAAGGCTTAGACAAATTTGGAATAATTTCAAGGCCTGACAATGAAATGTCTTAAAAATAAAATGAGTAATGCTATTCTTAAAGGTTCTCCTTACAGACACCAAAAAATTACCATCTAAACTTGGAAAAGCAGACTGGTTCATTCCCCCCAAAATACTCCCCTCAAAATACTCCAAATTTCTGCTGTTGCTTATGCATCTGGAATTACCAGACAATTATGAAATCCATAGCTGGAAGATGCAAAATCCTAATTCAATTCATCTGAATTGAAGGTGAATTTCACTGCAAAAAAACTGTATCAGCTGTCAACAGGACTAGATATAGTATTGAAAAATAACAGATAAGAACCCTAAAAGAACAATCTAAACTGGCAAAATTTGAATAAAGGGCAACAACCAGGTAGGTGACTCTTAGCTGTCAGCTAAATTTTAATTTACTATGGTAGTAAGATAGAACTCCTAGCTGTTTTATAAATTGCATGTCAGACAGCCTCAGGCAGCAACATCAGAAAATATTACCCCTGGAGAGGAATGCTGAATTCCAGTCAAGGACTGGACATGTCTTGCTTTGCTCACCAGGTTCAAATTCCTGGTCTTCCTTCTTCAGTTGCATTTAAAATTGCTTTTGATTTCGCTTCTGTTTCCCTCAGTCCCATGTGGACTGTGTATACCTAATTTTCTTGTATAATTTCATTGGAGGCCTGTATTTTCACAGCTTTTTCCTGTCCTGCCCCTGAATCCTCCAGCTGTTTCTCTGTCTGGAATTATTTTGTATTATCCTTGGGGTGGTTCAGGCCCCAGAGCTGCATGGCTGGCAATTCCTTATCTTTTGTGTTTTTTCACTGCAAACAAGGCCCCCTGATAGCAGGCAAGCAAAGCACAAGCGATAATTCCACACAGGCCAGCACCTCTGTGAGAAATATGATTTCTTCTTATCAGACACCAAGGTTTTTATGCAGCTGCCTCCATCCATTTTAAACCATAGCCTTTGAATTTCAGAACCATTCTCAATCATCTTTTATCTGTTATTACAAGTTCTCAAAACAAGCTCCAGTCCTGTGCATCTTCCTGGCAGAATATCTTACAGAAGAGATGCCCAGAGAAGCAAAATCTCTCACAGATTCCCCAAATCATCCTATGAGTGGGGTGGATGTGGTTTTTTTTAAGAAAAAGAGAGGCAGTTTCCCTGAAATAGTGGGGCTCCTATGAAATTATTATCATTATTGGTGTTGTCAAGTTTGGGAGCCTCTGTTGGAGAGCTGCTCTGTAACATCCTGGCTTCAAAGAAGCAAAGGTAAATATCTAAGTACAAAAATGGTATTTCCTGAGCTGAAAAGTTATGGAGAAGAAATAATGATTCTGTTTGGATTTTGTAATATGTTGGACCAGCTTAGCAAATTGGAAAAAAACGCCAAAACCACAAACAACAAACACAAACAAAACCCAAACCCAAAGCTGGTGTTGTTACACATGGGCTCAAAGAGACTCATTTGCAGAATGTCCAGATGATGGATGGACTGAAATGCAGCAATATAATTACCACTTCTCCATGGTCAGCAGTAGTAAAAAGTACTCTTCCTGCTAATGTAAGAGGAATTTAGTGAGTGGTTCTAAAAATTAGGTTGCTAGGTGCTGCTTTAAACTAATTCCCTGTGTTGCTGTGGTCCAGATTAGAAGTAGTAATAAGCATCATCTATTTAATGAACAGCTTGAAAGCCATTCTCCCTGACAATGCCTCCAGAGCTAAATGAAAAAAATGTGCATTTTCACAGCTTCACATGGTAAAATGAGCTATTATTTTATATAAAACTAAAAGGCAGTTGTCAGTTGATAATGGGATAAAACACAGTAAAGAACAACGCCTTGTAATTATAACAGACAATAAAACCGTTTTAGATATTATTTGTATGCCAAATACATGATGTGATAAATACCAGTTTTGTTTGGTTAGTTAAACTATATTTTCATATGCCACACTGTGCTACGTAAGCGAAGTGCTTTGTGGCAAACACTTATTAACCAACTCTTCTAGTTAGTGGCTGTTGACAAATGCAGCTCTGAACAGAGCTGGGCAAATTCATCTCCATGATTTGCACATATGGAACATGAAACTTAGTGGGGGAAAAAAAGGCCCATGACTTAATCTTGAGAATTATTTCATTGTATGTGCCATATTAATTGCAAAATTCTGCTGCTGTGGGCATTCTCTCTGCAGGTCATCTGGAACCACTAAGTCACAGAATGTCCTGAGCTGGATGGGACCCACAGGGATCATTGATCCATGTCCTGGCCCTGCACAGACAACCCAAAATCCCACCCTGTGCATCCCTGAGAGCATTGTCCAAAGGTTCCTGGAGCTCTGGAGCCTTGGGGCTGTGGCCATTCCCTGGGGAGCCTGGGCAGTGCCCCAGCATCCTCTGGGGAAAGAGCCTTTTTTTCACCTTTAAATAAATTTTAATTAAATAAATTAATAGGAAATAAATTAATAGGAAATAATCCTATCAGGAGACAAACGTGGCATCCTAAACAGAATTCTGCCCAGCATGTTATTTCTAAATAAAAGTTCCTCTCTGGAATCCGAGCTCGCTGATTGAAATTGGGATTCCTGCCAGTGCAGCTATGCCAGTATTCTCACTGGAACTGACAAGAATCTCAGTTTCATTCAGCCTGTGTGACATTTATATATCTATAACTATATCTACAGATCAATTTATATATCAAAGGATATTTAAAGTTATGGCGCGCTTGAACCAACAGTTGTGCAAAAACCATGTCTTAGCAGGTTTTGATCTTTATATAAAATTTAATATTTGATAAATAACTATATATAAGTTCAGTATTTAAAAGAAATTTATAAAAGCAATATTTGCAATTGATTTTGCATGGATTTTTTTGAGTTTTCTTGTGTTATTCATTTCAAAATGATGGTCAAAATTTACCAAGTCCCTGCTAGACTCAGGGCCAAGTAGAAAACACAGTGGGCCTTGTATTTGAAAGAAAAATGCCATAGGAAATGTGGTATTTGCATGGTTCCACCTCATTAATCTCAGTATAATTTCAGTGTGATCTGTCATGCCAAGAAGGATTCTCTCGCTCTTCTGCTGGAAGAGCTGCAAAATCTTAGCACTGAAAAGGTGTTAAAGACAACAGAGAGAGGCTGCCTATGATAGTCAGAATTAAGCCAAATGTTAAAAATTCTTAGAGAGTTAAAACTACATCCTTGCCTTTTACAGTACATATCACCCAGCATGTAGTGATTATTTATTTATTCATTTATGTTTATAGATGGCCAGGAAATAAGATGATTCTGCTTGATAGAACTCCCCTCCACCAATTTCAGAGGGAAAATATTCCCTTACTCCTTTAAGGTGTTGAATAGCTGTCACACACCTCAGCATGTGCAATTTTGCACTTCACGGCGTTGAAAGGCATTCCTTGTGACCAGTGTGGCTCCTGGATCTCATTTATTTTTAAAATTACCTTGTCATGCAACCTTGATGCCCCTCTCACGGGCTCAGAGACGTGGCTTTCCCATCCTTCCACTGCTTGTCACCTTGGTCACCCCCAGAAATACCACATGTGCCGGGCAGAGGTGCATGGAAGACACCCAGTTTCATATTTAATGCACATTAAATATCAAAAGTCTCAGCTCACTGGGTACTCTGCCCATGGGCATGTTGGAGGAAAAGCCTCCCATCTGAACTCACATTACTACATTTATTGCATTAATAAAAGCAACGATTCTGGGTGGTTTTAGAAGCACTGCTCACATCTCTAAAGCTGAGTAGTTAAATTAGTGGTAGGTGAACTCTGGAATGGTTTGGGCAGACAGCTAAGAGGAAGCAGCACTGCTGTGTGTTCACCATGGAAACTGCAGAGGTAGAGAAGTGTCAGTAAATTCACTTTGCCATGTCACTCTGCTGTTCCAAACAAGTGCAATAGCCATATACAAATTCCCTCAGTTTCTTCCCAAACTGCTTCAACAACAGGAGCTCAAAAAGAAGGTCTAGCAAAAGAAAAAGCAGCATATAATGCTTCATTGTTGTAGCTGATGAAATGCCATCATTTATGTAATATTATTTATATCACTATATTATATTATTATGTTAATTATAATGACAATTATATAGTGTATTACAATTAGATTGTATATTGCATTTACAATTATAATGTTATAAGTGTGTCATATAACATTTGATTTATTAATTAAATTAATTCCTGTAAATGTGTACCATCTCAACCCGAAAAACTTACCACCCTAAGCCCTAAAATTTGCATTTTATATACCCCTTCTACCGTACAACGCTTCCAAGCACTCTGAACAGGAGCAATAGCTGGAGTTGTAAACTCCTGTTATTCAGAAACATCTTATGCAATTCACCTTTATAACTTCCTGCCGGTTGCATTTAACCTTTGGTTTCACCACTGAAATATTTTCTGTGATGGCAGCCAAAGAAAACATCACAAGCACCATAGAATCCTTTCCCATACCAGCTTAAATTCCATTCACAGAAACACACAGATGTTATTTTCCCTTTTCATTCTTTTCTTTTTTTTTTTTTTTTGGGTTAACTTTAAAGACATTTTTCCACTTAGCTATCAGGACCTGTCTCATCTGATTACACATGCAAAATAAAAAAAAAAAAGAGGTCTCAGCTAAGAAAGGTATTGTTTATCTTACCTGCTCTGTAGACCAAACCCTTAAGACTAATTATTCTATGCTTATATATTCAAAGATATTCAAACTTCTGGCAATGGTTTTTTTGTTAGAAAGGACTGTTTGGGGATGAAAATCAATAAAATGAGGCAAAACCCCAATTCTTAGATCCTTACCCTGATAAGGATCTGTGATAAGGAGGCTTCCCCCCCCTTTTGCTAAAAGTTACAGTACTAGAAACTTTTAAGTTAGCTTGGTCCGTTCCAAAAATGATGGGGATAAAATCTGTAAAGTCTATTTCAAAGTCCTATGGTCTATTTTAAAATGTGGATGTTCCTCAGCTGTGCAGCGTTTCAATGAAATATGAACTGTCAGCCAGCAGAAGATGCAATTTACTGCAAAGTGGGTGCGCCAGATCCCCACTGAAGTTTCTGTGGTTGATCAGAATCAAGATCAGGATTAATGAGAAGCTTCTTGGTGGGGGTGTGCACACGAGGAAGAACTGAGAGACTTTTCTTTCTCTGCTGCAGAACCTCTGTGAGGTCAGCTTGTCCTTGTGGAAAAGTTTCCCTGGCCTCTCCTGCTCTTTTTACATTCAGAGTGATTTGCTGTGAGGAACAAATGGTATAGAATGGATTATGATTTTTTTTTAAAGCAGGACTTGTCCCTGTCACATTCAAGAAATTTCCCAAATAAATCTCATTTCTCTTCCACCTCCCTGGCTGTAATTTCTGTGTCAGCAGAGTTGTTTACTGATGCACTGGGAAGATGATGGCAGCAGAGAGGAGAACCCCAGAACTGCATATTCACCTTGAAGGACTTTCTATTGAAAAAACTAAAAATAAAGAGAAAAAGAAAAGCCATTGCTGCTAGCATTCTAAAGATGATTCAGAATGAGCACTTCAATTACCATCTAATTAATACAGGACATTAATTAGGGGGTTATTTAGGTGAGGTAGCCTTCCTATGAGGGTGTCTGATGAAAAAGAAATTACATAAGCATAAAAGCCATAGCAGTTAAAATTGTCACATTGAAAACCATGAAATGACTTTATTAAATGTTTTCTTCTTCACTGGGTGTTGCAACACATGCTAGAGATGTCGTCTGTGTCTCACAGTGCAAGTAAACATTTTCCTGCATGTATGGGAAATTTTCATCCATTTAAATTTCTGTTTTGATGCTGTTTTACTTCAATTTTTTCACTGTTGATTTTTAAGAGCTTTAGTGTAATTAAAAAAAAATTATTCAAATGGATTTAAAATCAAGATGCTTGCTGTTAATTTAAAATGATGAAAGGTAAAAACATTTAGCACCACTTTAGTCAGGAGTAATTCTATAAACATTTTTAGGTAAAAAAAAAAGTCTACACCATATAGTCTGCTTTCTGTTTGTCTCGTCTTTGTAAGCTATCTGATGACTTTGGCTGGATAAGCAAGAAAATTAAGTAATAATGAATGTGTGTTTACTGATGTAATTTAATTCAAGAGTATGTTTGAGTATGCTGTATTTTCATAATTATTTTATTAGCCAAGAATTTAGCACAATTAGAAATACAAATATAGCTCTAAATTGCAGAGACTTTTAATGGATACTCCCACTCTGGTTCTTCTTTCCAACGTCAACATTCCACTTAGGGAAAAATATTTTCTGAGGTTTCTGAAGGTGTGTGTAGCAAAAAGCAAAAAGATCTTCTGATAACCAGGGCAAAGAAAGGTATCCTGTGTTTCTAATCTGTTCTGGGGAGTGCAAAATGACAGCATCACACCTGGCAAGTCTTGAGCCCTTTTTTTTTCCTCCCCACCTCATTATTTGACACAGAGAGAAGGAGGCTGGGGGGTAATTTTTGTTCTTTACAGCTCCCTGACAGGAGAGTGGAACCAGAATGAGAAGAAATGACCTTGGCTTGTGCCAGGGGAGATTTAGACTGGACACTGGGAGAAATGTATTCACTGAAATGATGGTGAGGCCTTGGAAGATGCTGCCAGGGGGAAACATTGGGATTATCATCCCTGGAAATCTTAGAAAACCACCAATGTGTGGATGTGGCACTTGGGGACAGGTGAATACGGCCGTGCTGGGTTAAGTATTGCATTTGGTGGCCTTAGAGGTGATTTCCAACCCTGACAGTTCTGTCATTCTGACAATAATTTTGTGTTTCTGGCACCTTCTGAATCACTCATCCTCCAGGATCACTCCTGCCACAAACCAAAGCAGGAAGCAAACTGGGTGCCCGAGGAGTTAAACACACAAAGAACAGCAATTCCATGTGCACTCTGCAGAAATTTACCTCATTTGATAAATAAATATATATAAAATCAGTATTTAAAATAAATATATAAAAGCAATATTTGCAATTGGTGTTGCGTGGATTTTTTTTTTTTGAGTTTTCTTGTGCTTATTCACTGCTGGCACAAAACAATGAAGAAAGCAAACAAACTTGTTTCATATACTTTAAATACTGATTTTATATATATTTATTTATCAAGTGAATAAAGGTAGAAAGAAGAAACTAAGAAATTAAGCAGCAGCATTACAGGACCAAGCAGCTGTTTAGTGGAGCAGGGAACAGCTGAATGCACAGTTTAGGCCAGACCTGGTTTAGTCAAGTGTTTTAAAACCTGTTTCACCCTTCACACCCAAATGTGAAACTCAATTCTTAAGCTTGGAAGAAGACCTCTGTACTGGGGAAAAATCTGTGGAAGGATCCTCAGCAAATATGCAGCTCTCCTTTCAGCCCAACAAAACATTGCTGGTGTTCCAGCTTTTCAGCGAAAGCAAGGAAAATGTGGTATTTCTGAAGCAAACACAGCCCTGTGGCATGAAAACGGAACAGGATGTGATATTACATCAAATAAAAACTCAGCAGCTAAGATCCATGCTTTTGGGGGCAACTATGGCAGGATGCCTCACTTTTTCTTGGAAGAAAAATAACCAAGAAATCTGTCAATTTAGGTCCTCACCAGCCTGCCAGAAGGGAACTGTGAATTGTAACTGCAACTAAAACTGTAGAAATACCCTTTGTCCTTCAATTTTTTATTTTTTTTTTTAATGGCCAGATCTTGAAACTGACGATTTATTAACCGAATTGCTGAGCATGACTTCATATGTCTGGAACATCCTATTGGAGAGCTGATTTTGTTTACAGGTGTACAATGGGAGAAGGAGAATGAGGAGATGAACAAAGGTTGAACCATGCAGTACATTGACCTTGGCACCAATTTTAGAGGTTTTACAGTGAAGAAACAATGCCATTTTGGGCAAGCATTAGGCACTAGCAAAACAGTCATTAAGCAGCAATGAATGTAGTAGATTAGTTGATTAAATGACAGTGTAAATGACAGAAATTGCTGAAACAAAGAGTAACACTGGGTAGGAATGTAGTTGATAGAGAGATCTATGAAAAATCAGATAATATGTAATATGAGAATGCACCCAGTGCATCTTTGCAAATAGCACAGATAATATTTCTTCTGCTTCTGGCAATTTGTCTGCTCTGCTGCAGTAACACATTTGAGCCACTTCTACAACTCTTCAGAAAAAAGGGAAATTCCTACTGAATTTATTGTGGAATTGTGTATTTCCCAAAGGTAGTGAGCAAGAATCAAAGCCTCCAAAATTTTAGCACTCAGGGTGGATCCTCTTTTCTTCTATGATTCACACAGATTTAGAGCCTACAGGCAGCAAAGTATATTCTTTCTCGTTAGCAAAATATTTTGGGTGCATTTAACATGTAAATCAGTCCTTCCAGGCCATTACTGTGGCATCAGCAGCAAGTTTCACTTTTAAACCTTCTTACACTGATGAGAGAGTTGGTGGGTTTTTTTCCAAGAAACACAAAGTCCTTCATCAGAAGACTCATAATTTCATTTTTGTACTGGTTGAGGGATATGAATGTGGCTCAAGTTAATTGAAACCTCATTGGAGGGGCTGTCGTGTCAAAAAATTCAACTCTTGAGACAGAAAGAGGTGGTAAAACCACTGTGAATCCCAGGGCTGAATCTGTTTTACTGTGACAACCAAGAAGCATTGAATTTGTTTGCTGAAAAAAAAAAATGTTAAGAAATAATTCAGTGAATGATGAATTGGAGGAAAAGAAACCAAAACCAATTCACATACGGTTTAATCTATACCACATATATACTATATATAACAATTATTGTTACAGTTCACCTTCTTTTCTTGTGTTTATTTGGTGAGGGATTTTTCGTTTGGTTGGGTTTTTTTGTTTTGTTTTGGGTTTTCTTGGGTTATTTGGTTGGTTTTGTTTTGTTTTTCATTGTTGCCTTTTGGGCTTCCTGATTGTTGGTTTGGTTTTTTGTTAGGTTGCTGTTATTGGTTGGTTAGTTGGTTGGTTGGTTATTTCTTTTTCCTTTTATGTTCACTTTGCTTTTTTAAGTAGGAAGGACGGAAAATGTCTATAAATTAATATCTTCAGTTCATATTAAACTGTGACCAGCTCCAGAGCTGTCATTTTTTATTCAGTTTTTTACTCAAACTCCCCTGTGCTCACTGACCACAGCCAGGACACCACATTAATTATCCAGAGGGCAAACAGCATGAAGACCCACTATGAGCATAAAATGGCACATTAATGTACAGGTTGAAAACTTCTAATACCTTTTGAGCTGAAGACAGAAACCAACCTGAAAAGGTCAGGTCACTGACAGAAGCTGTTGCATAATTATATGCATTCCTGTTCTAATGAAAGATTTCATCTACCTCTGCTTGTCTGGGTCCAGCACAAAAAAGTAACAATTCAGGCTGTGTTGATGACACTTTGCAGCCAAACAAGTTCTTCAAGCCTCACCTAATTCCTTCACAGTGATTAAATTTTTCGGAGCAGAAGGGTTGGATATCAGCAGTCTCTGTAACCCTTTCCCATCTACAGCACATTTTAAAGATTTCTTGAGGCTCAAAGAATTCAAAGTCTAGTTCCTCATCAGACTGACAAATAAGTCACACCTAAGGCAGCCTCTCAGTGACACCTAGATTTGATTATTAATGTGGCTAATTAAGAACTTCCATTTTATTAGGGTTTGTTTTGTTGTGATGAGTCTTATTGCACTGTGGGAAATGGAGCAGTGGAAGGATTGCAGTGCTCTGCTGTGACAAGAATGCTCTTGGGTTAGCAGAAAACCACAAACTTTTATTAATGTCACATAACAAACCCCTTAACCATGTAAGTGTGGAGTAGCTTCCCCAAACCTTCCATAAAGGTACAGCTCTGTCTGTCTTTAATCATGGTGAATAGAGCAGAATGGCACAGAAACTACCATTTTACTCATTTCCCTCACAATTTTATTTCCGAGTTCTGACTACTGACAAAAGTTTGAATGCAAATTTTAAATACAGTAAGCAGTGATGAAGACACGTAATAATTTGAGTGGCAGAGTTTTAGTCTAATGTCACAAATAAAAAAAAAAAGGGCTTTGATCCCATTTATTCCTGATTTCTAAAGAAATTCCTGTTCCTAAAAAAGGAACAGCAGCAAACACAGTTTCAAATGGAAGAGTGCTGGTCATTTCTTGGATATTTTTTCTGGAATGCATGGGGGATAGATTCTTTGCTTTTTCCTTTAAGTTAGCAGAGATGAAAGGTAATTACACACACTAACCAGTAAAGCACTTTAGCACAGCGTAGCACTTTAAGAAGGTAAATAGTTTGATGTGATGGAACTTGCATTCTTCAGATGACATGAATGCACAAGCTGGAGTAGAGAAGATATTGGTTCTTTGTCCTGCTGGCAAAAAGAGAGGAGTTTTGATGGTCTTAGACAGCAAAGATGCCACGCTCACATGAAAGTCAAAAGTCATGGAAAAGTCATGGATGTGTTTAATATAAGCTACACATAAAAAGATATCTGTAAGTTGAATAAACATATTTTTGCTTGCAATAGAAGGTTTCAATCCAAGTAGTGTTGACATAACACTATTAAAAAAATACCCTATGCAATTTCCTGTACACTTTTAACTGTGGTACAAAGTTGTGCTCAAAGTATATGGAATTATTTTGTTTTGGGAATAGAAAACAAGATTTCTTAAGTAAATAATTCACACAGTTATGGCCATCTCTAGTGAAAAAAGGGCAACAGAAAAATTGAATATATAATAATTATATGATAGGACTTGGAGAACAAGGATTAAGGAATACAAGAAAAAATGGGGACACATGATTTAGCAGTTGGACAACTTTTTTTCTTAAAAAAAAAAAAAACCCTTCTAATTATCTCTTCCTGGTAGCAAATTACCTCCAAGTGACATCTGCAGAAGAGCCTTAATGATTTCAAACGGATCAGGATCAAGATTTTCCCTGAAATGTTCCAGTTTGATTTTGTTTTTTTGTTTGGGTTTGTTTTAATCCCCCACATGTGCTGTTACACCATGGGATCAGTTCAGGCTGCCTCCTATGATTTTGCTGCTTTTGAAGGGTTTCAGGGATCCTGTCAATGCTGTTGAGTGTCTGCCAAAGAGAAACCTCACAGAAAAAGCAGTGCTTAGGGACAGAGTGTCAGATATTACAGCAACACTGCAGGAACCTGACTGAGATGCATCAAAGCATCTTTGCCACCACAAAGGAAGCAGTTGGGAAAATGTCCTGTGCATATCAACTCACTCACATGAGATGTTAGATCTGACTTGGCTTGCTGCAGTTTAGAATAATCACCACAAAGTTAAATTCAAAAATTCAGAATCTCCCTATGTTTGGTGTTACATATAAAAATATTTTTAGTCACCCCAACATTTTGTAAAGCTCACACCTACCTTACCATACTCTCCTGCAGTCTTCTCCACAAACAGAGCTTAGTTCTAGCTTTTCACTGTAACATGAGGCTTGCCCCTGCCATGGGTGAAGTGCCCATATTTACATAAATCAATATATATCCCATATGCAGTCACAGAGAAATTGGCTTAGGCATCACTATATCTGCACAGCAATTAATTTTATGTCAAAACCTGTGTCAGCTATGTGTGGGAAATTGTCTTCTTCCACCATCCTGCTTCCTGGCACTGGGAGAACCAAGCTGTGGCTAAAGCTGCTGCTTGATAAAGGTTTCCTGCTGCTCACTTCGTTCACTGTTTGCTCAGCTGTGGTGCAGGTTATGTCAAATATATTTGATTGCTATATCAAATACAGCAGTTGTAATCTGTGGTCCCAGGAGAGGCTATGAGAATAGCTTTTCTCATTCTGGCGGTATTGTCAGAGATCCTGCCCTTTTGTCTTTGCACTGTCAAATAAAACCCTCATATCCAGGTGAAGTGGCACTGCAAACTGGGCTAACTTGTCTCACTGGCTATACAATACCGTGGCAAGATTCTGCTTTAACTCAGCCAAATGTGCAGTAAAGACACAGGGCAGATCATTCAGAACAACAGATTTTTCCCACCATTTCCCTCACAGCACAAAAGAAAAAAAAAAAAAAAAAGAAAAGAA
>WBNP01003805.1:310098-369223 GCA_013401095.1 Passerina amoena
ATAAACTACAGAGGGAAAATTTACAGATTGTGTCCATGGACAAGAAAGTGGTTTCAGGGTGTCTGGTCCAAGCTAAAAAGGCTATTATGGCGGGGGGGGGAAAGAAGCAAGCATTTGCCTTGTTTACATATGACCCTGCATTCAGCCCCTTCAAACTCGTAAGGTGTTACTCACTAAAGCACAAAAAGTAATGCAAAATCCAGCTTTCTAACTGGCACAGTTTTCATGGCCCTCTGTTCCAAAAGGAACATTCCCCTTTTTTTGAAGTAATTCAGTGCAAAATTTTCACTTTGTGCTGGTCTGAGTTCCTTTGGCTGCAGCTGAATCCAGTTTATAAATTAGTGCCCAAAATTTCAGTATGTTTCCCAGCATTCTGGGTCTTGCCCTTTAGGTATGAATGAGATGGGCAATCCCGTCCACCAGGGCTTCCAGACTTTGGCAAATGCTTGGAAAATAACTTTGTCCACTCCACAAAGTTACAAGATCAACACTGGATCAGTTGCACCAGCCACACCCTGTAGAAAAGAGCAAAGGCATGGCATAAACGCTGTGTATTCAAAACATCACAGCATGAAAACAAATATAGAACCTATTGTGCATAAATGTCCTAAGGGAAACAAAAGGGTCTATTTGTCAGCACTTACTCATTTTTGACACTGAAATGAATGGCCATGGTTTCATGTACTGCTACTTAAAGGAGTGGTTAAAAGTGGCTAAAAGCTTTCCTTCCCACAAATCCTCAAGAAGTATAAAATAGTGCTGCAGAGACACTTAACCTTCAAAGAAGAGGGGTTGAGAAAAGCAGGTTGCTAGGAGCCTGAAATCTGAATGTCATTAGCCCACAAATTTCCACATGCATTGCTAATATGTTTAATGCATGTAATGTGATATATTCAATGCAAATAAACCAGATTTTATTTATAGGCAATTGAAACAATATCCAAGTCTTTAGAGATCTCACAGAAAAGTGAGAATGACCTCTGGATGCAAAGAAGGCTTGTGTCCCCAGAAAGTAACTTTTCGTAGTCTAAGCTTTCCACTTGAGAGGGTAGAGATGAGGAAGCAGCAGCAGATAGTGGAGTTTGGGGCTTTTTGACACTGACAAAAGTAATATTTGTTGATTTGGAAGTTTGCTGAAATGAAGGTGCTTTGTTCCAGTTTTGACGTCATTGTGTCTCTGCAGGAGATTCTAATGTGCTTCTGGCAGAAAGTAGTTCAAATTCTATATTTTCATATTCTTCTCTCTCATGGTGGTGTTCCTGACCTGTCTCTTCCCTCATGTGCTGTGGCACACAAAGAGAGATCAGCTAAAAATGCAGAGCAGTGAGAGCAAAAGCCACGCAGAGAACACACTGGGGGGATTTTTCAGAGGACATTTTTGATGCCATTCTCATAAAAACTTTGTCACTTGTACTCCAGACCTGCACAGCTCTGGGGATCCTATTGCAGTTCTCCTTATTGAACACTCAGTGACAAATGTGCAGTTCATTTGCTCCTAAGACAGAAAAGTAATTAGCCTTCAGGACCTTGAAGGAATTTTATGTGTGAAGGAAGACCATGCAGGTACAAGCATATCAAAATGTCATCCTTCTCAGCCAGAACATCTTTTTCTCTCTGAAGTGAGGTTTTCTGTGGGAAAAGTCCCAACTTTGTAGCTCACAATGGCACACTTTCAGTTATCTCCTGGGTTAATACCCCATGGAATATGTGCCTTTCAGGGGGACTACAGAGACAACCTGTATAACTTGTATTAAAAACCCCTGCCATCCTCTTTGATGCTTTTCAAGTAGGAAGCAACAAATTTTTCATTTATTCATTTCTATGTGGTAGAATTTTAAAAGTGTGTGCTACCCTCATATTATACTAACTTATTCTGTGGCTTTGGCTTGGCACACGTTACATTTAGCTTAAAATTTCTAAAGGGTTGATGATTTCACTAAACTCCTGATGATCCAGAAGAGTTGACTGCATATACAGCTCTTCAGAAGAAGAAGCTTCAGAAAAGGGAATGTAAGGAAAACAAAAATTCATTATTTTGAGCTGGTATGCAGTCACTTAGTGAGTTTGTCCTCAGACTTGAAATAACTTTTAGCAATTGCAACAGTAGATTGCAAACACAAAAAAGAATTAAATTTTCCATTTCTAACTTCCTGTATATTAAAAAATAACATCAATAAGTAGGACTTAATATCAATTATGATAATTTGATAACTACAGATACACATAATTCTACACTCTGTAATAAAACATAAGCCTCCCAGATTTTATATATGCTCCATATTGATCTGATGGCATCCTGATTGCCCACCTTGCAAATCTGAGCCCTGAGTTAGATTTCCTTTTTGCAAAGAAAAACAAATACATGGTGGTGTGAATAGGTAGATAATTTTCTGCTCTTAAGGTTTAGTAAAAAGTTACAAAATTTGTGTGGTTTTCTTCTGCTCACATGCTTTAGCCACCAGCCTATTACCACACCAGACCTGAAAAAATAGATAAAATAATTTGAATACTTAGTTCAAGTTGAAAATGCAATTCCACTGTATTAATGAACTTTAAAGACTCCTAATTTATAACATATATTAAGATATTTGAGAGAAGGCAGTTCTTTGCAGTTCCTGTGTTGGGTTCAAATAATTTGAAAAAGCAAACTTTTAAAATACTTATTCAGTGGTCTAAACTTTCCTTATTTATGCAATTACAACAGAATTATGCACAGTGTAACTGCAATATAATTACTGTGTAGTTATATGCATCCTATTGGACCATTAGAAGTTTTAAAGATTTTTAAAAGTGTTTAACTTATTATTGTAAAATTACCACTTCCTCCCTGACTCTCCTGCCCTCCCTCTGCACTGTAGTCACCTTTTAAGCTCTTAGTTTCCAGTACCACTAAGATTTCTAGATGACAAATTCTACAGGATTCTACTTATTTAAGGGAACTAGACTCAAAAATAAATCAGTATGACCTATTAGGGCAGGAAATCTTTGCAGGACATAGATGAGATAAAAATATGGGGAAAACCCTCCTATCCTGGTCCTTTCATACATTGAACTGCACACAGAATATGTGATCTTTGAACACGTGCACCGTTGGGGAAGCAATAAGTGTTTTATGGTCATGATTAAACTTCAAAGTGTGTTTTGCATCAAACACCTGAACACTTAAGGCTGTTTGAATTATGCCAGTGTTTTATGGGCAGAGTGATTCCCAGAGCCATTACAGTGATTATATGATAGATAGTGGTGGCTAGATAAGGCCTCAGCTCTTGTGAACCTTCCTTTACATTCAGAAGTACTTAAGACAAGAAAAAAAATGTCAATTTTGGCCCATGTGCAACTTCAGCTGGGTTTGGTAACTGCTCAGTTTGCAAAGACCAAAAAAAAGCTGTTGCAGTTTAGTTCACTGCTGAGAGAATTTCAGGACCTTTCCCTGCTGAGAGCTCAAAATTTGGTTCACAGGCCTAGAAAGAAAAGGAAAATGTCCTAATGGCATGGGACAGGCTGTTCAGCATGTTAATAAATTATTTAAGAAACACAGTGATAGCACAGTGGCAGTTTTCTCTTGAAATTGAAGTAATTCAGGTCAGTAAAAACAAGCTATAAGGAAGCAGAGAAGGACAAAGAGTGGTCAATAAAATAACTGAGAAAATGTGGTGTAGATAAAAGCACAGGGGGAAAAAAATTATCCTAAATGTACACGTGCAGCAAATGACTCCAAGTTGAGAAATAACGACCAGGGTCTGTACTTTAGGTTAATGATAGTTTATCTATTTCTGGGAAAACATTATCTCCATTCTTGTTAACACTTAAAGAAAGCATGGAACAGAATAGAAAAGGAACGGAAAAGAAAATCTCTCTGTTTTACCATACACAACACAGCGTTGTTACGTATGACATTGAATATTGTATGAATTTGAACGTTGCATTATTTCTTATGATTTTAAGATTTTACCCATCTTAAAAGGATATAGTGGAAACAAAGATTATGAAGAGATGGGCAAAAGATTGGCAAAGATATGGAATAGTTTTCCTGTACACACGTCTCAGCCTAGAAAAAAATGGCTGAGGAGCAAGACAATTAAGGACTTTAAAGCCATGAATGAAACAAACAAACAAACAAACAAACCAAAACAACCCCTAAAAACAACCAAAACAGCAAATAGATGAGGGTTATTTACTGTCTTGCCCAATTTAAGAATGAATAAGCATTAATTGCACTTATGAGGCAAGGAGGGAAAAAGAAGGTGGATTTTACACACAAAATGCAGCCAAGCTGCAGAACTCATTGCCATGGCATGCTGTGCATCCTGCCCCTCCAAAAAAAAAAAACAAGCCAAAACCTAGTCAGAAATAGATTATAAAAAAAAAGTCAGGAAATATCTCCTAAGGACTATTAAATGAAAATATAACACCTTTTAATGGTGCATCTGAACAAAAGACTCCTGAGCCCACTCTCAATGCTGGCTTGGAAATACTGGAGAATTATGACAATGGACTACAATATGCTGTTACAGTTTTTCCAAATATCTCTGGGTTTGACTAATGCAAGGACATCTGAGCTGGGAAAACATGTGTTAACTTCGAATGCAGACACTTTTTTTGTCCTAGCAGAGTGATGACAGCACCACTGAGGAGGGCACAGGAGCACCCCTGGAGCTTCTCCAGGTGTGAGACCACAAATGCCCAAACTCAGTGTCAGATCAGCTTAATCAATGCAGAAATGAAGATGTAGCCCTTGAGAACTGGGTGAAAACTTCCTCTGAGGTCTCCCTCTAGACCAGCTACAAAGTGGCTGCACACACAGGCAAGGCCAGCTGAGAACTTTAATAACGAGACAGTAATTTTATGTAGAGTGCACATTATGTAACGCCATTGTTTGATTTTAAATCAGTTGCAGACAGCCAAAAGATAATGTCAACAGAATGGGTGATGGTTCCAGAGGCCAGCTGAAGGCTGTTATTGTCCCTTCATGCCATGAACCAATGCTGTTCTGCTCTTAAGACAATATCAAAACAGCCAGCACTAGCCTCCAGCAATGTAAAGGCAGGAACTTTGCACATTGTCTTCTAAAATGTCACCAAAAACTCTCATCACAATTTGAGCCAAACCAGTGACTTTTAATCCCAGTAATTATGTACTTTTTACGACTGATGTTACCACAACACCAGAGGGACTGTCAGTAATCTTTGATATTTCTGCTGTGCCTCAATTAGTGAGAAATTTGGTGCAACAGAAGTAGTCAAGTAGTAACTCAGAGTTGTTGCTGATACACCCAACAACAACATGTGGTGGAGTTGTGTGGGCTTTGCAGATTATTTGTTCTGATTATTATTTTTCCTCTATAGAGTAGCAGTCAGAGTACAGTCTAAAACACATAGAATTTTTAAAATTTTTGAAGTTTTCCTTTTTGGTGTAATCTAATGCACACTATACTTCTTTCTTTACTCACAGTAAGAAGCATGTTTACTTTCTAGTTTTGTTATACTCCTTATACTACTTTCTTATTCTGCAGGTAGCAAGGTACATTTTATCTCAGGCTTTAAAGAAATATTTTTTCTTTAAGATCTTACTGTTTAGCAAAAACAGAAATGAAAATGAAAACACTGCTCTGAATCCAAGGACTGGCTTTTTAGGAATTAAAATCCAAATCAAACTTCACTGTGTACCTTCACTCAAAGCAAGCCATCAACATATTTCAACTAAGATTCAGCAAACTGTTAAGATTTCAGTATAAAGGACCTGATTCAAATCCTGATAAAGGATTTGATTCTTGTTGATGTCGGTCGTAATAACTGTTTGATAGTGAAGGCGCTCACTGGTTTTGCAGAAAGCAGTAGTTTTAATGAGAGTGTAATTTATTCATTGCTAAGTCAAAAAAGGTTACACTAAGTTTAATTACTTCAATTTACCCCCATATTTATATGTACATTATTAGGTAACTAAGAAAAAAAAAGAAGAAAAGAAATTTGTGTGATCTTCACACTCTTGTAATGAAATTTTCTGTTCTTTTGATGTCTCTATATCCTGAAAAGACTAGAGAAAGTACTGACTTCTTGCTGAATGATGACTTTCCTGGTTTGGGGTTTTTTTTCTGTGCATATTTCAGATCAAAATCAAACTGTGTTCTTGCCATGGGATATTACAACTAAATGAATACACTCTGGGATGTTACAGTTTTATGTCCCTGTGCAATGTATGTGCATTTCACTGTAAGAATTACTTGATATTTTAAAAGACCCACAGAGACTTTTAAATATTATTCAAGTTTTGCAGATTCAGGGCCAGCTGAAGTCAGAGCTGTTAAAACTGCAGAGATAATGAGCAGCAGAGCAAGAACTAGAACACACTGGTCTTGACTGCCAGAATTGTCCCCAAACTAGAAAGAATGATGCGAAAACTGGGTTGAAAATAATGAACCATAACAAAAAGTCAGAAAATTATCTGAATGAGATGAGTAGTAGCTCTGTGGAGTGCCTAGGTTTTATTGTATGTGCACGGCCAGAAATCAATGTGTTCAGTGAATGAGTTTATCAAACAGACAGAACAATCCATTGTGATATGTCTTGACTGTTAGTGGTGCTGGCAGCTCAGCTGAACCTTGCAGGGTAATTAGCTAAGGATAAATTAATCTGTTCTCAAATACAGCCTGGTGATCTTTCCCAGGTTGTGAGCTCTGCTTAAAAGCACAGTTTCTTCTATTTTTTTTTTTTTCTTGTCAGTGTTTAATTTAGTCTTCCTTGGAACTTGGCGAAATAGCTGTATCTGCAGCTATGAAATGTTACTTTAACATTTTGAAGGATTTTTCCTGGGTAAAAAAGAGCTGCATGTGTTGGATTAATGTCAGGCTTTTTTCCTGCTCATGCTGAATCTTTAGATTCTTTGTGCAAATGTTGTGCAGGAAATATCACATAACTTGTCTCAAGGAAGACAAATATTTAGGTTTTGCAATGCTGTCCTTAAATGACTACATGTAGCTTAGGCAAAATGTTTTGGCACAAATCTCTTTATTTTACTGTAGCTACCATAGATGAGACTTATTCACAGCTCTTGGGGCTTTCAAGGCCTGAGATCTTGGCTCTTTTATGCTATTCTAGAACATGCCTGATTTCTGGGATATATTACTGTTTCAAAAATTTTCCTTTAATGACAGCTATTTACAAATATTCTTTGTGACACTTGGTCTTGTAAATCTGTCTGATTAGAGCTAGCAGGCTAAAACTATAATTGACATTTTAGTTTTATGTAAAGCATTTTTAAAATGAAAAAAAAATCAGGAAGCACATACACAATATTGATTTTCTTTTAAAATCTGTTGAAATCACTTCTCAGTAAATCAAAATGGAAATGACCCTGTTCTGTATGAAGAACTGATATTAGGATTAATAATATTATTTTTTCCCCACATAGATCCTCTTTAAAAATTAAGGTTTATTCGAATAAGTTGTCTTTTTTTTTTTTTTTTTTTTTTTTTTCCACCCCATGAATTCTACTCTGCATCCCATAAAAACCTGGCTCCCAGGTAAGCTTTCCTTCACACTCAGTTTTGCAGCCCTCGGTGACAGGAGGAATTCACACCATGCAGAGAGCACAGTAATTGCCTGCACCCACACAGACTGTCACTGGGCATTATTTGCAGTTAAATATGGCAGCAATTGTTTGTTTGTTTGGTTTTTTTTCCCCATGAATTTAGTGGGCTGCTGAAGTGGTTCTGTACTACCCTACAAAGTTCTCTGTCAGATGAGGCACAAGCACAGATCCCCCTGCTCATCCATGGATCTGGGAGACAGTGCAGCTGCAGAAGGATCTATTTCTGGTGCTCTGCTCTGTGTGGATTCATGACTGAGTAAAACACAATTTCACCGATGCTAAGCCTCCCTTTTTTGAGGACCATATGCTACTTTTTAAGTTTAACCTGAGGCTCAGCTTTGTGTCAGTATTTTTTTTGTGTGTGGGGGGAATTAGTTTGGGTTTTTTTAATTTTGTTTTGGGGTTTTTTTTGTGTGTTTGTTTGTTGGGGTTTTTTGATTGTTGCTTTGGTTGTTGTTTGTTTTTTTTAGTGGGTTGTTTTTGTTGTTGTTGTTTTGTTTCTTTTGTATCATCCCCGTACAGATTTTGGCCTAGAACTGCTGCTGTTGGGGACCAGCAGGCTGCTTCTCCTCTTCCCAAGGTGTTTTCCTCTCACACAAAGATGTGAAATGGTGCAAAATTTGGTCTTGAGTATGCAAATTTCCACTGTTGTGAAATGGCAGCTCCACGCAATTCCTAAAGATGGGCTTTATTTAAATAGAAACATGCTGCACACACAACCTGCTGGAGGTATGACTCCTCTCAGGGATTCAGTGCTAAGAACTTGGACAACTCTTTAATTTTAAATAGCAGTTTAATCAAATACACTTTAATTTAAAAGCTCTTTAATAAAATAGCTGTTAACCACTTTCCAGGGGTTCCTCCCTGGGAAGGACTCGGCCTCCTGCTCCACCATGGGCTGTCCATCCTTCCCAGCAAGGACAGGGCAAACCTGAGGCCTCTCCTGCTGCCAAGCTGCACCTCTGGGTAGGAACACAGTAGATTCTGAGGAATAAATGGTGACACCAAGAAAAACAAAACAGGGAGAAGGCCCCTCTGGCCCTTCCCAGCTGGTAACCCTTGTGGGAAAGGCAGCACCAAGGCGGCGGCAGCAGCAGCAATGCTGAAGTGAGGGAGGTGCCACCATTACCCCACTGCTCCTGTCAGCGCTAGTGGTGTCACGGCCTGCACAACCACTCCATATCTGCTCCAAATTCTTCACCTGTTTAATCACAGCATCTGCCCAAAGTGCCTTAGCAGCTTCCTGGAGTGGTCAGGCTGCTGTCAGCTGGTTTTCTCTGTGGTTTGTGAGTTTGGCCTGACTTGATTAATGGCAGCCGGACGTGGCAGGGACGGAGAAGGCCGCACGGTCCCTTGGCTCGGGTTTGACTGATAAATCTGAGAAAGCTTCCATGAATGTGATTTTCCTTTTATGTCTGGCTTGCAGTGAAAACTGGTTTGGTGCATATTAGCTAACTGCAGCAGGCCAGGCAGTTAATAAAGCCTTTGCATCAGAGAGATGGGGAGAGAAAACAAGAGCATGACCTTGGCTTTCTCAGCCTGCACAGCCAGTGCCAAGATACTTTCATATATCACCTCAGATAAAGGGTCTGAGAGATCAAACATAATCAACAAGGAAAACTATGTCATGTGGGACTTGAAATTAGCATGTTTTACCACAAGGCTTTTCAGATATTAAAAAAAACCCAAATTTAATGAAAAAAATTATTTAAACTTGTTTATTTAAGACCATTAATGTGTTTAAGAAATAAAATTAATCTCAATTGATAAGGTATTTAGACAATTCCTAGCAAGAGGGAGCTTCAGAAGTCCCTGATACAATGTGCAGCTCACAGGCATGATCAGACCAGGTTATTCAATCCCACATCAGGACTGTGCATTTGTTTTTCTTGAATTTCATGAGGTTCCTGTTGGTTTATTCCTTCCACTTCTTTAGGTCTCTCTAGTTGGCAGCCCTGTCCTTGAGCACATTGACTCATGTCCCAAATTTGGTGTCATCTAATTAAAAGTTGTAATAATCCTCTTAACTGTTAAATTTTGATATTTTTTTTTCTCCAAAAAACATATTTGGTCAAAAAAAATCTTCACAGAGGACTTTTACAGGAATTTCGACTTGTCTGTTAGTGGAACAAACCAAGCAGAGTTGGTTTTAGTGCTCTTAAAAAGCTAAGAAAAAAACTGCCCCAGAGAGAGGGAGGATATTAGCAACACTCAGTGGGGTTTATGAGTTAAAGAGTGTGTTGGCCTCATGAATTGAGCTTTAATTCACAAAAGTTCAGCCATCATTTTGGATTCAACTTCCATGTTTCTTTAGGTTTAAAAAAAACTCAGTGCTATAATCAGACAAACATATCAGTTTCTGTTCAAAAAAGTGTTTCATTTGAGAGTAATAAAAACAATTGACCTGGAAAGTGATAAATTAATTAGCTAGTGAAACACCAAGTTGCTCAGAAATGATAGACAGGGTGTATTTTCTCATTTTTCCTCTAATTTTGGAGATGTTGCTACAGCTTAATGTGATAAACTGGTAAATATTTATAGACCCTGTGATCTGCACAATGGTAGGAGTCTGTAGATGTCAGTGCTGAAGAAAGGATGACCAAATCATTAAGCAACAAAGAAGAATAATCATGTATCATGTTGCTTTCCATTTCATGAAGCAATTCTGATAATTTTCTTCATTTGTCAGCAGACAAAGATGCAATCTGTACTGCTTACAATATCAGATAAAGCTCCAGGCAAGTCTGGGAGATGTTCCACCACAGGGAGGGAGGGAGGGGGTGACTTTCGAGACAAATACAAGTCTCATATAAATCATACAGAGTTCACAAATCTCATCCAGGGCTGACAGTGTGACTAATAAAAGAATTTTTAAAATACTCCCTGAACCCCCACCTAGAACAGGTATTTCCAGGCACAGAAGTTTCCCCTCCTTCCCCATGTCTTCCTCCCCACTTTCTTTCCACAACAAGCTGCTTTTAATTTCCTAGGGATTTTACATTTCTGTGCTTCAAAGTCAAAAAGGACAAAGTACCACCAAAAGATACCACAGCTTCCATTAATTCCACTGAATAGCTGAGTGGCATTTGAGCCTGAACTTGCCAGAGTATTTTGTGGAAACAATTTGAGTGGCTACCATTCCTTTGAGCTACACCTCTGAGGGGGATAATAAAACTTTTAGTCACTGTCTGCACCAGGAAACACAAATGCCAGGATTTAAAAGCTGAAACAATCCAAAACAAAAAAAAGTGATATTGTTCTGAAATTTTTAGCTAAATCACTATTTATGACGATGTTATGCTCTAGGTTATCTTTTAGAACAACAGGAAACCCAAGGTCTTTATTATTTGTGCATACTTGAAGGAGTAATTTTGCATCTCTGTAAAATTTGTCTGTGTAAATCTTGGTCTCCTCTTCATTCTACCTACTAAAATCATCCAATTAACAGTTGCTATTCTGTAGCTTGCATACAGATTTGATGACTGTCCACAGCAGAGAGACATACAATTCTTGCAAGTTTTATGAGGATGGTAGTTTTACTATTTTTACTATTGACTATTTTTTGTATTCTGCTTTTCCTACAGCCTTTTACCTTGAAATCATGCGTGTCAATGTAGCCACCATGCCCTGAGGTCTAGGACAGACCTCCAATTACTCTTTCTGAACACTGATAACAAAAGATAATCAGGGTGAAAACGTGCAGACATGACAATCTCAAAACCTGACACCTCGTTTTCCTCCCACCCCTTTACATAAGCTCCTCCAAGCTGTCAGTTCCTCTACTTGCACTCCTCTGTCTGGTATTAAATAAAGCAGACAACACACCTTCAGCCTCAATGAAAAAAAAAGTGATTAATCTGTTTTTTTCACACCTGAAGGAGGATTGCATCAGAATCTAGGCTCCTCACTGGCTTTATATGAGGGCTTTAATCTCCCACAGGGAAACTCTGCTGCACAGAGCTGAGTTGGAGCAGCAGGAACTGGTAACAGGATCAAGCAAACCAGCTGGCAATGCACAGAGCTGATGGAAAGGCCAAGGATAACTGTAAGAAATGAGGTGTCACCAGGCAGGTCTGCCTCTTCCAGGCAAGCTGGTCAATGTGGACACCTCCAAATGTGTCCCTGGGGTCACCTCTATGGTCACCAAAAAGACCATTCAACCCTGTTCACAGCAGAGGCACAATCAGATAACTGCTGCCTAGAAATCTGGCAGCTCCCAGTTGTTTGGGGAGAAACAGAACTCCAATGTCAGCATTTAACAGAACATGGTCACACCAGATTTTCAGGGCCTGGACTCAGAGTACAACCTGAGGGTCAGCTTGAGCCTTTTGTTTGGTTGCCTCCACTTTTTAGCCAGAGGAGTAGGAAAATGCTGTTTAGGCAGGTGGGATGCCTTCCTGTTTCTATCCTGAGAGAGGCAAAATCCTGTTGCTCATGGGATTCCAGACTGAACCTAACTGTGCCATGGGGAACTGGAGTTCCACATCAGGGGTGCAGACACCTGTGGCTGTCATGAGCAGAGCCATCCTGCTCTGGAGCACTTGCTTCTTCAGTGACTTGGAAGGGAATTGAGCCCATTGTTTTCTGCAGAAATGTGTGGAATGAGACCATGATTTCCAGGTTGAGAAATCCTGAGATAAGCTGCTTGTTGTACTGATCATACCCAGGGACAGGCCCGTGTGTGCATGGCAGCCACACACAGATTTAAGTGTGGCTCTCTAGCTGCAGGTTGGATTTCTGCACATACACACTGTCAATCATTTCACCTGTGATTATTTCCCAGTGGAGATACTGTCCTTGGAGAGTTTCAGGTGGAACATGAAATAAATGATTTGCCCAACCCTAAAAATCCACAGGAAAAGAGGAAGATACACAAAAGATATTGTGTGTTGAAGGCACAAGTGTAGCTGTGTACACCATTCACACCACCAAGAGCATGACATTTAAGACTAAGCAAAGCCATTGGTTATGTAATTAGTTAGCAGAGGCAAACATCCTGCCTGGAAAAACAAGAACAAAAGCTGATTTGTTATATCTTTGCCATTCTCTTTAAGCCAATATTCTGCTCCAAATACAGCAGTGCTGTACCAGTGTTCGTGTTCCTTCCTCACTAACAAAGCTGAAGTCGTGCTGCAGAACAATTCTCTTGCAGTGACATCAGATACAAATGGCCTCAGAAGTAATAAATTAGTTTGAAGAAAGACCCAGTTGCTAAAATTAGCTGTATAACTGCATTTATAATGAGAGATTACTGTGTCAATGATGCCATGCAGCTCCCTGGGAGACTTACGTAATGGGTTTTTCTATCACTAATAATTCTGATTTTGGGATTCTCTGATCATCTGGGTATAATACAAAACGTAAGCCTGCATTCAGGCAGAATTAACTGGATAGAGAGATAGAAAGTTCCAATTACTTACATTAGCTGTATAACTACATTTATTATGAGAGATTACTGTCAGTGGGTCTGTTGCTGGTCCCCACGGGACTTACCTAATAGGTTTCTCTGTCACTAATAATTACAATTTCATGATTCTGTGATCAGATGGGTATGACACAAAACTTAAGCGCGTGTTCAGGCAGAACCAGCTCTAGAGAAGGAATTCCACTTCTGGCTCCACAGAAATAATGGTGTTTATGCACTTTCACATATAAACACTGCTGCTAAGACTACCTTACTTCAAACAAACTTATCCTCACAGTGCTCTATTTAAACACTAAAGCACAATAGGCAGTGCATATTTGGGCAATCATTGCATGCCTTGAATGATGTTTAACCACCCGTCAAGAACAATAATCCCCTAGAAATGCACCAGCTGAAATACTCTTTTGCTTTTGTAGACCTGAACTCACAAAGAAATAGAGGGAAAACAGTCTAAATGGGCACTGGCCTAAATAGGATACTGCCACAGCCAAGCACTAATCTTTGTTTATATCAAGTATTCTGGAGCCATTACACAATTTCATGAAGTATCCAAGGTATTCTCAGTAATCTTCCTTGTCAGGGCCAGTACAGCAGGGCAGGAATATGGCACAGTATCTTAGGCCTTCAGCATTTAATGAAAAATATGGTTGGTTTGTATTTATGAGTATTCCATAATCACCTGAAAATCACTTACTGAAGTCTGGGAGAGACAGTGGCCTGAAATGTGGAGGTAAACTTGTTAGAGTTGTCTTTATTTTCTTAAAAAATAAAATTATGCCATGAGCTCAGAGGAGCAAAAGAGGAGGGAAGAGTGGTTCTGCTCAAATGTAAATGTGGGGTTGACCTTGATCTTCATAATTGTTCATACTGACACAGAGAGAGGAGTCAACATAACTCAGAGGAAAAATCAGCTGGACGACTCACAAATCAGTCAGTTTTCATGTTACTAGTGAATATGCAGTTTTCTCCTTTTCTTTGGGCTTGTATATATTTGTATCGGCAGCACATTGAAAGCTTTCTAAGGATATGGTGTTACATTGAAAAAACCTTTAATGAATTACATAAATTTGCATATATATTTTATATCTATATATCTATATCTATATCTATATCTATATCTATATATATATATATTACAACTTGTGTCTGTTATTCTGTGGCAGGGTGTTGTTTGGGTCTTCAGGATCCTGATGGACACACAGGCGGGTCCAAATTAATGATAAAATCAGAGATAAGGAAGATTGTGTTGCAACTCTTCCTAGCATTAATCTTGTCTGTTTGACAGTGGTCAAAGACCAAAAGGAAACAAACCTTCTGGGATGTACTTTCTGAGGCTCTCAAGAGCAGCAGAATTTTTTGGAACTTGGACAGTTTGCTCAGATCCATTAGAGAGAGAGGCTGGAGACAAAGCAGATGATGGAAACCCATGCTATTTAGTATTCTGAAGAAGGATAAGAATCTTGGTAAAAGACTCCTTCCTCTTATTATTTTATTTTCTTGCCCTAACTAGTGCTGAATTATTAGTGACGTATTTAAAGAACAAAACAAAACAAAGCAAAACAAAACCCCACCACTTTTAATTAAATTGTCTGGACATTCTCATAAACTTTAATGTTAATTTATATTGACTTCAGATCAATTAATTAACACAAACTGGTTAGTCAGTACCAGCCATCTACAAAGCATGATGTATTTTAGTTGCAACCTGTACTATATATTTTGGCAGAGTTTTATTAATACAGAACCTCAGGGAGATTTCAGGGCCAGGGTTTGGTTTATCCCAGGCTTCCTCCTTCCTGGTAAAATCTCCCAAAGTGATATTGCCTTTGTTTTTCTCCTCAGGTTGTCCATCAAGATTAGAGGCTCTGACTACTTTTCTCACCAAACTGATTTTAAGTGGGAAATGTCTCCTGGGGCAGTGCTGCACTCTGTATTAAATTCATGTGCAAATAATATGAGGAAGTTGTGGGGTAGTGCTAAAACAGGATACATGGATGAGTAATGGAGAAGAGAATAATACTGAAAGTTTAAAAATCTGGTTTTGGTGTGGAATCATACGCACACTTGCACTCCTCCTAGAAACACACACCCATTTTCAGAATGATTTAGGTTGATAGGGACCTTCAAAGACCATCTATTCCAACCCCCCCAAAAAGAACAAAACCTGGTTGACGACTTTATGGCAGGTTTTCCCACATAATAGGCATGCAATCAAAGACTTTCCTTTCACCTTTGTTTCTCTTTGTTTTGTTTTTTGGGGTTTTGTGGTTTTTTGGTTTTTTGTTTTTTGTTTTTTTTTTGGGCTGCTTTGTTTTGGTTTGGTTTTGGTTTTTTGGGTTTTTATTTGGTTTTTTTTGTGGGGGGGTGGTTTGGGTTTTTTTGTTTTTGAGGAGTAATGCTCATGCGAGTTCATTAGCAGTGTAGAAATAAATATTAGAAATTTTTAGAAAGTGGCAAGTACCAGCTAAGGGTGCAAACCTCAGGTTGCCCGCTGTTTCTAAGAAAACTGTCCTGTTTCTGGTTCTTTTTATACGAGAACCTTTTACCATCAATTATTTATCAATCCAAAGAGCCAGGAAGCCCTTTTGGCAATAAGAACACTCAAAAGCAAACAAGCAAAGAAGCCAAACACTCATCTTCAGTGTGACTTAAATCTAAGTTTAGAGAAAAAGCATGGGGGTGGTAATCCCCACAGACAGAGTCACGCAGTATTTATTCTTTTCATTAATTCCCTGCTCAGTAGAAAAATGGGACACTTGCTTATAACCCTCCAGAGCTCTTCTCTCACCACTTCTGTGGTTGATTTTTACTGTCTAATTACAGCTCAGCCAAGATGCCCAGTGGGTCTGCTCTCCCTGCCCACACCAGCCTGGTCAGGGAGCCCAGGGCTGATGCTGGACACGGCTCTCAGATCAGTAGGTCACTTCTGATCTGAGTGACACCAGCAGAGCTGAGGTCAGAATTTGGGACCGCGCACCAGCAACATCTCTGCAGCGGTGTGAAATTAATGCCAGGAGAATGGGGCCCATTGATCTCAGCAGAGCAAAGCCATCAGGATTGACCCTGGGAATCATGTGACACAGTGTTCCAGGAAGCAGCCTTTGTTTGCACACACTGTGGCTCTTATTTATTAATATGTGAGGCCAACAATGCCTATTGTCTCCTCTCATATTAGAGTGCTGTCACATGAGCAGTTCAAGTGACACCAAGGATTGCAAGGCGAAGACAGGCGGCTCTATCCGACTCCAACTGCAAATGTATATTTGAATGCATTAATACTCAACAGATATCCTCTCAGATTAAATAGCTCACAGGTTTATTTTTAAATAGAAACCAACCCCAAACCACTCTGCCTAACTTGAAGTTTGCCCGTCTAAACAAAGGAAGGAAAATCCAGGCACAACACATTAAAATAAAATAAGTGAATGATCTGAGTATCTGAAATTCAGGTCGCAGATTATTTATTATGATAATTTTTTTAAAACATCCTCTTTGATCCTGTGACACTTGGAAATTTTAAGTACAGTTATAATTTTTTACAGAGTTCTGTTCTGCTGTTTGAAACACATCTTTTTGTCTCCGTCTCAAGAGTATAATTTAGTCATACAAAATTAACAGCCTCTGCAATAATTAACCTTATCTTAACCTTGCTATGTACAGTTTCGTCCTTTCCCCCCCTCTATCAACCTAGAACAACACTTTCTTTTTTCCTTTTTGCTTTACAATTGCTGCTTTCTTCCCACATTTTATGTGAATCAGTTCTGCATAACTGCATCCACTATTGTGTTCAAGAGAAGAGATGAGGATTCTTATGAATTATATCAGGCTAATTACATCAGGCTTGAAATAAATACAGCTGAGCCTTCAGCTTCTGCTATAGTGCAAGGAGTAACCTGGCTCCCATAGACTTAAATGATGGGACAAATTAAGAATAAGAAAAAAGAAGGCATTGAAATACATCTGAATTGTGTTTGATCTGGACAGTACTGAGGAGATACCCTGCTTTGGGAAACACAGAAACAAGTACATGGAAGATATTTTCAGAAAAGCCAAAAGTACATTCCCATCTGCGGACATTTATCAGACACATAGACTCGAATCACTCTCCAGAGACACATTTTAACAGAAGACATATATAACAATATTTTTTTGTGTCTAATCCTTGAAAGACTAAACCATATTGTTTTGTACTAAAGGCTCAGTTGAAAATAGCTTAATATTTAAAAGAATGGAATGGAATGAAATGATCTGTGTCCTACAGTTCAAGGCCACTGAAAACTATGAAATCCCTTACGCTCACCTTTTGAAACTCGTGTCCTTGTGTCTCTGGGTGGAATGTACAAAACTTCCCCAAACATCCAATGCCACCAGACTTTTGCTCTAAACCTCAGTAAGCAAGAGGGGACTTTGTGGTAAAAGGGACATTGAGGTTTGGGAACCCAGGAAATTCCTCTGGCTGCCCTGGAGGACTCGAGACCCTGTCAGGGGGCTCAGGGACCTTGGCACGGAGCCCAAGACCCCTCTGCCTTTGACTTAGCCCTTGGAAAAAACAATCACCAACCTTGTATGAAAAATTACAAGCCACGGAAGTTTAAGTGGAATGATAGTGAATTTATCACAGAGTGAAAAACAGATTTTTGAGGTTTTTGGAATGGGGGTTCAGGGGAAAAGATGGAGGAATCTGGGCATGTCCAGCCTTTCTCCTTCTTCTTCTTGGCCTCCATCCTCTGCTGTGATGGTGGCACTTTTGGATTGGTTCAGAGTAGAAGCTCACTATCTAAAATAGCTGATAGGTATTGGGAAATAATTGTAAATATTGTATATGTAGTTTTTAGTATAAAGACATAACACTGCCCTGGGGGAGGCAGAGTGCCTCTGACTGTCCTGCTGAATGGACCTTGGCAGGACAGGAGAGAGAATTTCATAGGTAAGATACAATAAACAACCTTGAGACTGAGAAATGAAAAGCTCTGACTCCTTCTTCAACCACCAGGCTGGGAAAGGAGACTTTTTAATGTTTCTTGGGGTCACTCTGACCAATGAGAGACCCTGAGATTGAGGGGCTGCGGCGTGGCCAGGCAAGGGAATGGAGCTGGGAAGGGAATGGAGCCCCAGGAGAGGCCGAGGGAGCTGGGCAGGGGCTCAGCCTGGAGCAAAGGAGGCTCAGGGGGCCCTTGTGGCTCTGCACAGCTCCTGCCAGGAGGGCACAGCCGGGGGGTCGGGCTGTGCTCCAGGGAACAGGGACAGGAGCAGAGGGAACGGCCTCAGGCTGGGCCAGGGCAGGTTTAGGTTGGATATCAGGAAAAAATGTCTTCAGTTGAAAGGTGGTGACACATTGGAAGGAACTGCCTGGTGAAGTGGTGGAATCACCATCCCTGGAAGGGTTCAAAAGTCGTGGATGTGGCACTTGAGGGCATGGGGTAGTGGTGAATGTGGCAGTGCTGTGTTAATGGTTGATCTTGTTGATCTTAGAGTTGTTTTCCAACCTTAACAATTCTGTGAGTCAAGGAGACAGGACAGAGGATACAGAAAGCATCTCTGTCAATTGGTATTCTTTTTGTACAAATCAGAGCAAATGAAGTTAGGTGCTGAAACATAGCCCAGCAATAAAAACACTTGTTTTAAAAGAATAATACCTTGCTTTATATAAACAGTTATGCTTCAGTGGGTTGAGGCATGCACTTTTAGGGGTTGAGAGCTTTTATCAGCTTTTCCCGAAGATGAATTTAAGTAAACTTCCACTCAGTTTATTGGCTTTCCTGAATACCATTCTAAAGTGAAGGCTCCTTCCTGTGTTTGTCAAGGATATTTATGTATCTAGCTTGTGATGGGTGATTCCTTTAAACACAGGAGCCCCCAGTGCTGAACTCACCAATGCCCAGGAAGCTCAGGATGTATCTACCTCCCAGTGACCTTCAAGCCTTTAAAATTCCTGCTGTTCGATTATCAAACATATAAAAATCTTTACAAGCCTGGCCTGACATTCCTTGGTTACTTAAGGTCCTTCTGAGCATTGTCTTTCTAGCTTTGTTGTACCATTTGATAATATTGGATTCAGAAAAGATCTCTCAAATGCCAAAGGCATTTAGCATTCACCTGACTTTGAAAAGCTTGGGACAGTGCTCTCCCTCTCTCTTTCATAACTTGGGGCTCTATAGAGACAGAAAGGGAAGGCACAGAGCCAGGAAATAGCTTATCTAAGTACTCTGAGTCTTTCATAAATCAACAATATTACCATTGGAGAGTGAAGCCAAGAGAAGAATAATGCCAGCATCCTTAAATTGCAGCCACAGTGAGTCCTCCTTGAGGGGGGTGCTGGTGCTTCTGCACAGCAAATTAAGCAGCTTAGAAGGGATGGAAAACAGGATTGCAGCTTCTCATGAGTGCTCTGAGGTGAGCACCTCTCTGGATGTGAAGAACTGGATGCCTGAAGAGTGGGGCCTGCCCATGATTCTGCTGAAGTGAGCAGGAGAGATTTATCCCAGCCTTCTCAGGAATTCAGGTGCAGCTTACTAACTCATCTCCTGGAAGCTGCTGCCGTCAAAAAAACCCATGCACAGCAGTGGAATAAAATTCCAGAGAGTTTTTGTTGCACAAACAGCTTCCATATTTTATAATCCTTATGCAACAGGCACATTTCTGTTGAGGGGCCGAGTTCTTTTAGATTCCCATCACGTCCTGCTGAAGTCTTTGTGGGCATTATCACTGTCTGAATGGGCTCTGGATCATGGCCTTCGCTGCTAAAATCATTCTGCAGTGATAGATGAGACAGGCTAGAAGGAAGAACAGTGGCACCCAGTGGTGATTTGCATTTTCTTTGCAAAGTAGTTTCTCCTGAAAGACCCTTTCCTTACCTTTTTGAGTGGATGGCCATATCTACTATACAGTCTAGTTTACACAAAGGATATGCAGACATTATACATCTATTATAAAATAATATACATACACCCACACACTGTAATTCATAATGTAAAATTTGGGCTCTATAATTACTGTCTAATTATAATGTTGATTTCAAAGGAAATAAAAAAGAAAAATAATTTCACTTTATAAAAACCAAATCACTTCATATAAAGTGCTTTAGGTAACTCTGCTTGATTAATGGTTATGCCATTTCTGCAGCAGTCAAAGGAACTATGTCCTAATGAAATGCTAGCAATTATTGTAAGATGAATGTGTAAGTGCACATAGAGATCTTTTATCTTTTACCTTATTGCAATAAATAAGTGGTGAACATGCTTTCACTTATTCTAGCAGAATGGCAGCTTCCACTTCTTTTTTTTCTACCTCAAACTTTTCGATCTTGTAAAGAGCTGTTTAAAAAAAAGGGTGCAGCTTCTTGTAACAGCGTGATTCTTGCTTCATAAAAACCCTCTTTGGCACCGATTCATATCGCAGGTTATTAATTATTCAACCCAAATTATATGTATTTGCTAGTCACTTAGAAAATGCAGCAGATTGTTCTTTGGTCTCAGTTGCTGTACCCTAGCCAGATTCCTCTTGAATGTTACCTACTTATTTTTTTCTTTCTGTTTCTTACTGCAGGAAATACTCGTTGTCTCCATGTTTGGCTTCTTGGCCATAATATTAATGCTGCATCCCTACAAGTAGCTTATATGTGGCCAGGGCTGTTATCTCATGATAAAACAAGTTGGCAAGGGACGGTTTCTACATACTGTTCAATCCTTTAGCCTCCAAAACACAGGGACTGCAAGCAAACCCCTCCTTTGGAATGATCCACAGCCCCTGCTAATTCCTGAATCTCCAGCAGGAATCATTACAAGGACTTAAGTCTCTCAGGCCACAATTACCAGAGGTAATTAAAGCAATTTATCTGGATGGGCAGTTCAAAGCTAATGCCACATCACATTGATAGACTTTGCTTTGTTTTTAACCTATGGATATCATATTAAACTGCTGTGAAGGCCTCAAGATTTTTGAAACCTAAGGTGGTCCTGTCACACTTGAGCATGGTTCTCAGGGCTGCAGGATAAGTATGGGCCTGAGATCTGAAACAAATAACAAATCCTGGAGCTAAAAGCTTAAGGCTGATGGAAACCCAGGAAAAACTGTTTGGCCTTTGGTTAACAGCTGTAACTTAAATGATCAGAAACAAACATAGCTAATATTTAATTTTATTTTCTTGCATGGTTGCAGACATGGGTAATAGCACGTAGAAACCTATGTTGTTGAAATTGTGGGTAAATGTTTGGGCAAATTATCCATTCCATCAGGGGGAAAAGTATTCCTAGTAATAATGGGCACCAGCACAGGGCAGCCACAGGGTTCACCCTGCAGGACTGAAACCAGGGAAGAAGAGCTGGACACATGACAGCCCATAGCACTGGGTCACAGGCAGCTTCTTTGATCCTCTGCCATCCAGCAAGATGGATAATGGAGCCCTGGGATTTGATACCCACGTTTTGAAACTGGAGCATTACTAGAAGAGGAGGAGGGGAGCAGACAGCTGCCTGAGTAGCTGCACCATCAAGAATTTAGAGGGCAGACTTCCTTTAGCAAAAGGAATAGCACACTATTGCATACTTTGGTTTCTTTTTTATAAAGCCAGTATTCTAAAACAACTGACTGATTATTTTTGAATGATTGAGTATTTTTGTAGCTGATCGATAACAAAGACTGTCTTTAAATTCCGGAGAATTTTCAGAAATGGAGATCCAGCTGTTTGTTAAAACTCTGCACTGAAATTTTTTGGGCCCTCATGAATAAGTCTTCAGTGAATGAGTAGACCAGTAGCAAATTAGTAGATCCAGCTTTTACCTGATTTCCTTTCCTTGGCAAAATCTTGATATCAGCTGTGGCTTTGGCCATTTTGATTATGTGCTAATAAGTGAGGCAAATATTTCTAAACTGCTAACCTGTTGTAACATTTTTCTGCCTAATATTCCACGTGCTGTTATATTCTGCAGAGCAGACAGAGCATTAGTTATGACATTGCTTCCCTGAAAGACTTACTTTCTAAACAGGAAGAAAAATAGGAGGTAAGGAAAACACCGGTTTTTGGTAAGAAGTAGTATGTCACTTATGTCTTTGCAATCACAGCCTGTTAAAACCTGATTTTTCACCTCCACAGCACTACAGGTGTGCACAATGTCTGTTACTCCACTGCTCAGAACACCACAAGCCAGGTAGCTGTGCTGGCAGCTGGTTAAAAAGCAGTGCTGTTGACCCCAGCTGCTACAATCTGGTTAAGAACAAACAAAATTAGGTTCATTCACAGTCTAAAATTCATAACCTCATGCAAGTGTAAGTTAACTCATGCCAGCATTATCAGTCTAAGGCTGCTCTAAAGCGTTCATGTCCAACCCAGCAAATTTCTCATGGACAGGGAGAGTCACTTGGCCAAAAGCAGCATATCCAGAAAACCCTGCCAATTCTCCAAACTCCACTGCCTTGCTTCAACAGGACTAAAGATTTAGATATTGGGGTTTTTTACAAAACTTCAAAATGCCTTCTGGGTATATATACAGTCTAAGAGCTCACAGCTTTTCCCCAGAAATAATTAGCATATCATATTCATATTTCTGAAGGAATAGAAAAAATATATATGAGTTTTTTAAATAGTTACAGCATTAAATATTAGATAATGATCTTCTGGGAACACATGCAATAATGTTGATTTCTTTGCTGTTTTACAACTAACTTCACTGTGACAATGTTGATTTTCTTAAATCTGGATAAATGCAAGGGTTGTGCTTTAAAAATAACTGAATAATATGAAGTTATTAAGAATAAATATGGAATAATAAAAATAAATAGATAACATAAATGAATACAACAACAACAACAACAACAACAACAACAATAATAATAATAATAATAATAATGGAATAACTGAATAATATACTTGAAATGTGAATTTCATCAGTCACTAGGGTTAGGATCACACAATCATAAAGCAATTAGGATCACACAATCATAAAGCAATAGAAGGTGTTTTTTTGGAGGGGACACTCAGAGATCATTTGTTCCAATCCCCCATCCCTCCCTGCATTTCTCTCTAGGTCAGATCACTCAAAGCCTCATCCAGCCTCACCTTGAACATTTTCCAGGTCATCCACAACTTCTCTGGAAAAACCTGTTCCAGTGTTTCATAATGGAAAATGTCTTCCTTGTGTCCAATCTAAATGTACCCTCTTTCAATTTTAATCCACTGCCCCTTGTCCTGTCACCTCAGATCCTGGCAAAAAGTTTCTACCTTCTTCTTCAGCAATCTCTGTATATAAAAAGGCCACAATAAGGTCTCCCCAGAGCCTTCTCTTTCTCAGGTTGAATTAGTGCTATTCTTTAACCCTTTCTTGTTTTTTTCCACAGGAGAGGTGTTCAATAGGAGTACATGGTATGCATTAACTTTATTTTTCTTTGAAACTGAGAAAAATTGAAAGACTGTTTTTTTCACAGCTAAGTTTTTGAGTTTAAATTAATAAATTGTCTCAGCTTTGAAGCATCTATATTGATAAATAAGACTGGATGTTTCAAAGTTTAAATTCATCAACTATCTAGAAACACATGCACTGACAATTAGAAACATCTCAGGTTTGAGATGTTCAGGTCAGCTCCTGGCTTGTTCAGGTCTCTCATTCGTAAGGTAGATTCAGCAAATGTAGGAGAGATTTCTCTGGCAGAATGAATACAGCAGAGCTGGGAAATCAACAAATCTGTATTTGAAAATATGTTCATTAACCAAACCAAGTACTATCTGACCTAGGAGACCTTTATATCTCTAAGTTCAGTGCTGAGCAGAGTGGCCAGCTGAAAATTTGTAACAGTGAAATGGTCTTTTTAATAAATTTAATTTAGCGTTTATCCCAAAAAGAGAGAGCCTCTATGATTCTGAAGGTCAATCAGACTAGACTTGGGTCAGTAATATAGTATTTAAAAATTTAGTGGCTATGATTCATACTGCTGGAACAAAGAATAAATTAAATTAAATATGGAGGCTGCCTGAATATATGAATCTGGAGCAAATTCACATTCAGCAATGTTTGAATCTATAGTGGCAAATAAGACACGGGCTGAAAGCCCCAGGGCTTGGTGCTGATGAAAATGCTAGAAAGAGCTTAAAAAGGACTAATCAGCATTAGCAGGAAGATAAAACAGACCTTTCACTGGCTGTAGATCTGTCAGCAATGGGTGATTACTAAGAGAGTTTGATTAAATTTTAAATCCATCCTTATTTAAGTTTTTTCCAAGTTCTGCTTTATGCAGTTCATGTTCCTTGACACTGTTTCTTAGAGAAGTGAGTGGAGCAGAGCCTGGAATACAGGCAAGGGATAACATGCCACCTTTTTTTTTTGGGGGGGGGGGGGGGGGGCCAAGCCAATATTAACCACCAGCATTTCAGTTTCTACTTTGAAAACCTGTTGTAAAAAAAAAAAAAAAAAAAAAAGAAAGAAAAAAAGCAAGCTATCAAGATCTTGTCATCTAACTCTCAATTTTTGAAGGGAATCTTTTAAGTGAAAAACTCCATTAGGCAACTGAATTGCAGTTTCAGAAATGAGTCCAGTTCGGTTTTGTACTTTTGTGCATATCTCTGCTTGTAGTCTCTTTTAGAGGAAAATTTCAGATTTTCAGTCTTGGTCTTCCTTCAAAGCTACTATGACTAGTAGAAATGGGAATGATACTGGCATCAGCAATTAGGGCAAAAGAGGCAGGAAGTGATTCTTTCACAACAAAGAAATTCTGGTGATCTGGAAGTCAGCTAAGGTGAAAGAATTTGGTTGCATTTGAGGGGCACAGTGGGTAACTGTGTCTGTAAAAGAAATCATCTTCAGAGGGAGTTAAATTTAGTGTCTTTACAGGTTATGGACAAAATCAAAGCTTCCAAGTGATAAAAACTGAGTTTTAATATTGTCCCATCATTGTTGTCCTGTTGGTCATGTTTTACACAGAGCTGGGATAACACAGTATGGAGAAACAGACACCAATGTTGTCAAAGAGCAAATATTCATTTTCATGTGTGCCTAAAATGAAAAAGCCTGAGATTCCTTGTGCTTGGTATGGCATGGTGAAGGAGATCTGGATTAGAGAAATGAAGAAAATAAGAAAAAAAAGAGAAAAAATTAGAAGGTATGCATTTGCAAGGCACAACATCCTCGGAGAAATGATGACCTGGGAAGAGAAGAAAGATTCAGAAATGAAAAAGAAATGAAGAAGCAGAACTGTTGTGTGAGTACTGTGACTAAGAAGGCTTCCACTGGGAGTGAGAAGCCTCATTTCAATCAAAAAGTGGGGATCCTCCAATGTTCTTCATTAACCTTTGTAACTCCTTCAACAAATATGCTGGAGGTGTTTTGTATCACTCCTCATTCTTCTTCTTCTCTGGAGTTCTCAATTTTTGTCCCTCTCACTCTTTCCCTACCCAGTTCTTCCCCTTCCACACACTGGAATATTGTCTACCTTACTAAATGAACTTACTAAATAATATCAACAGTGCAGTCATAGGCTATTTTCCCTACCACAGGAAAAGAAAAAGGAGGAAAAAAATTCCATGTTTGTTTGACAAATTGATTATTTGATAAAAATGCTGACAGCAGATGTTTCAGCCTCCTGATGGTGACACTTTAAATTTGAGAAGCTATTCAACCTAATATTACAAAGCAGCCTAATAATATAACATGTCCTCTATAATAGAGAGATGGAACATGCCACATTAATATAACTTCATTGTTAATGACCAATTCACTATTGAGAATGTCTCTGTTAAGATTTAGACATTAATTGCCTAGGGACTGGTGCTAAATTTCCTAACAATTAACCAGATTTTTTTGTTGTTGTTGTTGATAGACTCTGTCTGTCATGTAGCTGTTCTTTTCATACAGTAAAATAGAAAATTTCTATATTTGGAGACTAGGGACATGAACTGCTTTATATCATGCTGAATCCATTATGCCCTCTGCAGAAGAGCAGTGTGGTACAAACATGCTTATATGGGTGCTGTTTATTTTTAAGGAAGGTCCTCTGATAATAAGAAATTCAGACAAATAACCTCTCCCATCATACTAATTACAACTTTTATAATACTAATTAATTAAGAAACACCACCCAAGGCCAGAAGTCTGGAAAATTGGAGAATCTCTCCCCTGTGCTTCCCACTGCTCCAATTTACAAGTCTGATGAAATAAAGTCTGTGCAGGGCTTGAACAATTGAGTGCCTATCATGTAATTATCCATATCCTTCTGCTCTACCTGTGTCCCTGCCTGTCCTGGATAACGGAGAACTAATTATTGTCTCTGCAGTGAACTTCTCAGTTCCCCAGTCATCAGAGCCACAGAGAAACTCATTCTTCTAATCTGCTTTCTCTTGCCTGGGCCAGGAAAACGCAAGTCTTTCAGAAATGCATGTTCCAAATCACTTCTGACACAACCAACCCTAAATCTCCTCCATGTCAAGCCCTTTATTTAATGTTTTAAGCCGGACACTGCACCTACCCAAGGCATTGCCAGAACAACAAAGTGTTGTAACCCTTCATGACTTCCATGTAGCAACACTCTTAATACATGGGGAAGGTTTTCTGCCTTTACCCATCACTTTGGACACATTTTTTTCCCTTTCCTTTTTTTTTTTTTAATTTTTAATTTTTTTTAAAATTTAGTACCGCCTGCAAAACTCCCCGGCAGTTATTCAAATTTTCCTTCCTTACTATAATTTTATTACATATATGCACACAACTTTTGTTACATGAGTTTCATCTGCCTGATTTTGCAGCAATTTGCTGTTGACTTCTGACTCTCCACATAACTGCTCATACATAAGAAATGCATTCCTTTGTCATTACAGCATTTAGCAACAATGTCAACAACACCTGGAAGACACCAGCTTGTCTTCCAGCTGATCAGACTGTCCCCAAATCTTCCACTGACCTCCATAAACCTGGGATGTGCCCTAATCTGACAGAAAATCATTAAAAATTGACTTAAGTGCTGCTTTACAATCAGATGTAATTCTGCCTTATTGTAGTTTCAAGAAGAATTATCTGCCTAGTTTATCAGGAAAATTTCACAGAGAACTGTTAAAAAGTCTTCCTGAAATCTAGGCAATTTTTCTCCTGTCTTCTTTAGCAGATATGCTGCCTAAGAAAAGCACTGGGTATGATTTTTCACTTTAATACAAGTATGTTGTCCATTTTTAATGTTTTTATTATTCCCTAGACCCTTGTACACTGATTTTTATCTTCCCAGTGTATTTCTGTGTAAGCAAGCTCATTGGCTTGTAATTCCCAAGATAATTCCTGCCTTCACACAATGTACTCCTTCAGTTTACTGTGCTCTCTCCCTGACTTTCCCAACTTGCCTGTAACAGTCTGGAGTGTCTCATCTAGCTATTTACATTTCCTGACATGTATTTTATGTAATGTTTTCCTTTTGCTTTTACCTCAACTTGTCTATTTTTACTCTATCTCCATTCAAAATCACACAAACATCCAGCTTTCTTTTTTTTTTTTTTTTAATCTACCCTTTCAAAGACACATCATAAATTGTTATGGTTTTTATCAGATTAAATTGGATTTAGGCAAACACCAATGATATATTAGACTGCATGAAGTAGTAGGCTAGATACGTTATCCTAAATATGATGGTACTGACAAATGTTTAAAAGTAGAATGCAAAAAAACAAGGAAAGTTACAGATGGATAGTGGCCAACTACTGTCCAACCTCCAGGCAGGCAGAACCTGTTCCCTGTCTTCTTTCTTGCCCTTTTCCTTTGCTAAAGGTCACTCAGATGCTCACATCCAGCCAGAATCAGGACACAGAAGCATTTCTGACATACTGATCCCTGCTGCTCTCCTTCCCTGCCCTCTTGCTCTCCCATTCATCTCATATAACCAAAATGCAGGCAACTGCTGACACAGTCAGCACACACAAAAGTGCACCTGGAACCTCTTCCAAGAGCACAGGACAAGGACATGTTTTGTCATGTGTTTGCCTTTTGGTCCAGCAAAGGGCACAGGGATCTAATTTCTGGAGCAGATCCACCCCTTACAAGCACCTAAGGGGAAAGCATCCAAAGCAGGAGGAAAGTAAAAGTTTTGTATGCTTAGCTGATGCAAACATCTTTGTTAAATCCCTTTTCCCCCTTGCTATTATATACATAAATGATTAAGGGTTTGGCTGAAAAATCGAGCCTTTACTTTCTGAGAAAATGTTCCTGGCAAACCCAAGTGCAAATGGACAGCTAATGTAATTTGAGCAACTGAAGGTCTATACTTACTTATTGTTCCACTTGCACATTTTTTCCACAGCTGTGTGTCAGTTATATATGACACACCCCACAGAACTCAGTAAGCTGAAAAGTTAGCACTGCTTTGTAGAAAGTAATGACTCTTTTTAACTTCTGGAAATCATATGACAGGATTATTTTTTGATAAGCAGTATGATCTGTGAGGGAGGAATTTTGACCTGATCTGGAAGTACTGGAAGAACATAATTCAGGAGATTTCAAACTTTATCTGTAAATTTAGCTGTGTCATCTGCAAAGAGACACAAGTGATATTCCTTTAAAATCCATTTCTTCTCCTTATGCCAATAAAGGAAATGTCTTTCAAATGTCAAAAAATCTGTCTGCACACTCTTGTATGCAGAACAAATATAGCAGCTGAAAGCCATTGATTTAGGGATGGACTAATTTCCCATTTTGCCTGGTTTGGCACTCCCCTAGTGTAACCCCACCAGCTCAATTCACCAAAATTGAAGCTGAGCCAGTGACTAGGAACAGCCTGCACTGTGGCAAACCTAGGCAAGAAATTACTTAATTACCCCCTAGAACAAACAGGAGGGTGCACCCACAGTGACTCTGCAGCCTCAAGGTTCTGCCACCATGTGAAGTATTTGAGCATTACAGAACAGTAATTTAATTCTGGAAATCTGCGTGCTTTAAGCACATTGCCTTGAAGAATATTAAGCACAAAACCATTCCTTTTACAGCATCCATCACACTGCCAACGAGTTCCTGAGTAATTTTTTTTTCAGAGAATTTAGAACAACCACAAAAAATTTTTGCTCCCAAGTACTATATAGAAAAAAGTCAATATTGAGATTGAGTGACAAAGATTAATTTCCAACAGCCATTGCCCAAAGCCAATAAACTTCAGTGAAATATTTTACTTATCTTCCACAGGTTTTGAATGAAATCTGTTGGTCCCCTAGACAAATGAAGTGGGTTTTTTCTCTATTGTCTTGCTGTGGTTAGCATCTGAAACTGAAGAGGAAACTAAAGCATCTGAAATTAATTTAGGAAAGTAAATTTCTACTGGTGCCATAATTCCTTTTTAAGATGGGATCTAAACTCTTTTACTTAGATATCCTAGATTTAGTTAGATTTCCATTGTATTCATACAACTACTATTAGACTTTCATTCCTAAAGCACACTTACCACTGTTTCCTGAAAGAATACAGTTAATGACATTTTATGATTAGTCATAGCAAAGCTTCATAATTAATTTCAGCAAAGATCAGATCTCCTCTAAGATATTATTTTTATGGTTGAAAGAATATTTAGCTTATTCATTATATGACTGTAATGTCATTAATGGAGCAAGCAATGTTTATATTACATTGATACACCCAGGTTTGCACTGTAAAAGCCAGACTTGCAGTGTTAAATTATTTGTTGGCATCTTCCTTTTGTATGTTAGATTCTGCTACATTTGAACTTCATATTTATAAAATGTTCCTCAGGTAAGTGAAAAGTGTGAAATGAGACATATTTTGAAACATAACTGTAGAAAAAACCCTTTAAAATAACAGAGCACAGTGAATACACAATTTCCAGAGACATATATATGAGATAAAAAAGATTAATAAAAGGAAAAGTGAGGGTCAATCAAAGCAATTGACACTTACAACCAAAAACTCTATTTTTTTTCCCAGTTTCTGCCCTTCTTGCTTCCCTGATGAGAGACAGTTGGCCTGAGAGAAAAGCTCAGCCTACTTTAATCCTGGTAGTGATTGGGGCCTGTATCTTCAGGTTCCAGAAAAGTAGGGCAATGAACTGGCACTCTGTTGTATTTCTGTTACCACTTTTGAACAAATAACCCTCCCTGCCAAAGGATTTAGATTCCTCTCCATTCTTTTTCATTTGTAGTCAGTTTTTGCTCACCTTTGAACTGCCACCCTGAAGTACATGAATGCAACATTCACTGTGTATTCACTGATGTCTGAACTTTCTGGAGTATTTCTCTGATGGTGATTTTGTCAATCTTTCTCAATTTTCTTGGTTTTTAGGCTTCAAAGTAAATTGTATGGTCCTAACAGCAAACCCAAGTGCTACATTGAAAACAGTGAGTGAAGCAAAATTTAAAATTCAACAGAATAAAGCCTAGAAAAGCTGTACAAGTGGTGTTGCACAACTGATTTGTAGAATCTCTACTGGCAAAACAAACAAAGCCCTTGAAAACCAGCCACTTCACAAGACAATAAAATGCAGTCAAAATTTCTACAGCAACCCAGTCTAGGTTACATAATGCACCCATAGCAGGCAAGCTGGGCCTGATATTTGGATGTATTTATTGTTTAGATGCAGGGGACAAAGAGCTGCCTTGATGAAAGTCAGGTTATTTTATGCTCCCATTTTTCTTTCCTCCCCCTGTAAGGAGCAAATTTCACTTAAGAAGCAACAGGGGTCATGATGAGTAGAAACAGAAAATGCCGTTCCAAACATACAGATTCTGTGGATTGCAAGCAGCAAAACAGAAGTTCTTTCACTGGTCTAAAAACCACACGACAGGTTTAAAGCTGATTAAAGCAGGGGATTACAGTGTAGGGAAAATTAAAGGTAGGAATTTCAGCTATGTCAATCAGTTCTGTCCTGCAGGAGTCAATAGAACTATGTCAGCTCTGCAGCAGCAAAGGGACAAGATGAAAAGTTTAGTAACATATTAAAACCTAGATTTCCCATAACCTCCAGAAGTCTGTCACAGAGCTGTCCAGCTTGACTTTTTCCCATGAGAACAATTCATTTTTGCAGACTGTTTACCAGGCAGGACAGCATTTCAGCCCAGCTCACAGGGGATGTGAGCAGTGACTGCCCTCAGAAGGGAGCGTTCATTTTCAAATGATGAGAAAGCAGAGGAGAGGTGCCAGAAGGCAGTTCTTAAATAAGTTACAGGCTGTGAAGTGTGAAGTAAGACAAGTGACTTTTCAAAGTCTCAAATGTCATACGCTGAACATATGTCCTGTTATTTTTGTCTCTCTCACAGTGACTGCTGCAGCAGAATCACTGTCCTGGACTTGTTATCCATGTTGGAGAAGGGCAGGATCACTCTTCAGGACAAAGGTGTCCTGCCAGTACCACATGGCTTTAAGTGAGGGGACTTTCCTTTAGCAGCTGAATACCATTTCCATTCTTACCTAAGTGAATAGGGCACAAGACTCCAAAATGCAGCAAATCTCCATCCCATGAGCTCCCTGCTTTTAAAGCTAAGTCAGTTCCACGTGTCAGGCCAATTAGGTGTTTTTCAATAAGTTTTGGCTGAAAATTTGTAGTGACTATCAGAATTTAGTCATGTTGTTTTCTGGAATTTCAGTGACTTTATAAAATTTAAAATACTACCTCTGCCCATGTACAGTAACTGCCAACCCAGATTTAGCAACTGAGCTTCCAGCATAAAAATGTAAGGCTACCCTTCATCCCTACATGCAATAGCCCATTGCCTGTTCAAGAGGAAAATTCAGGTTTGGCAGTTTTGAAATGGATAAAAATATTTCACCTCATGCAATATGCACTTTCAAAATCTGAAGCAATCCTACCAGCCTCTGTTCAGCCCTGAAAAACCCAATTGTTATGAGCAGTGGATTAGGATGAATCTTTCTTCAGCATAACTCCATCACTTCTCCAAAATTACTTTCCAAGCTAGTATCAACCTTGACTCAATTTAGATCAAATGAGAGGTATAGACACTTGTTTTCATATGATCAGCAGCATTTGCAGTCCAAAGAAAGAGTTTCAAGAAAATTCTTTTCCATTGTTGAGTAGCCTGATTGCTTCAGGTATCTAGGATATTATTTCCTAATTATAAATTATTAGAAAGGTCATATGCCAAATGAAAAGGTGGTGAGTGAAGGCACGATGAGGTGATATTTCATATTCATGAACATGAGCTAAACTTGTCTTGCCTATGCATAAAGCAGTAACCACTCTGAAAGGACAAAGTAAATGAAACACTCAGATCTAAAATTTCAGGCTCAGATAAAGACTTGAGATGTCCCAAATGAATCAAAGGGTCAGAGAGCACAGAGGCCTCCACAGTTTGTTTCCATGGCCTAATTGTCTCTCAGAGTACATCTGTTCAGCTTCCAGGAAACCAGAAAAGCAGAAGCTTTCAGAGTGGCAGTGCATTTGGGGAGTTCAGAATTATTCCCAAGATTTTTCCTCCCTTAGGTTTAGAGGCCTTCCTTGGACATCTTTTTACTGCTCTAATGGCCTAGTGGGGAAAAGAAAAAGAGAAAAGTCTTGAAACTTTTAAGGGTTTTTTGTTCTGCTGATGGTCTGTGGGAAAATAGGAAGACAATAGAGTGGCACTGGCATGAATGCCAGTGAAATATTGTTTCCCATGATCTTCTGGGGGTTCAGCGACCATAAGGCTTTAGCAGAACATTGCTGCATCTCATGGATGTTTGCTAAAAATTTACTGCTCCAGCAGGCACTTGCATGCTCTGACTGGCTTCCTCTTTCAAGCACAAATCTTATCAATCCATTATCTAATCGTTACATAAATACTGGCTGTGTTAATTTATTCTAACCTTATGAAGCACTCTCTGGCTGAGAGTTTTTGAAGAATGTAATCCTGCAAAAGCTCTGCTGCAGATTGCCTGTGACTTACTTAACTAGGGTTTTTTGTTTTGTTTTTTTTTGTTTTTTTTTTTTTTTTTTTTGGTTTGTTTGTTTGGTTTTTTTTATTTGGTGGTAGAAAATTAAATGATGCATCAGTTTAGAATGGAACAAGAACACAAGGCTGCTCTCACAAAGTCAGAAGGGTCCTGGGATGCAGCTTTTTGTTTCTGTTTGTGCTATTTTAGTAGTGACTCTAGAGTGTTGCTAATTTAAACAAGATGTTAATAAATTTGTTGAACACTTCACAACCCTTCTCAGAATTTTTACTCTGATATATTACCCCTTGCACTTATTTCCCCCAACAGAATTACTGGAAGAAGGATGCCTTAGCTGGAAAAAAAATCTCTGTTGAACATTTCTTATGCTGTCATAGGAAAGCCTAAACATATTTTTCTTTCATATTTTCTTAAAATAAGTCAATGAAGTTCTGTATTAACCCTGAATCTGCACAAAGTGTACTTGAACTACTTTAGCACATCATGCCATTTTCCTCTGAGACCTGAGTGAATAACACCTCAAAGTCTGAGCTGCTGTAAAATGAGCATTTAGGCTTTGAGTTGTTTGCATCTTAATATGCATACTGAATTCCAGTAAAACCTGGACATTTTAATAATAGAATCACAGGTAAAAATAAGGGCTCGAGAGATGTTTTTTTCCTTTATCCCTGCCCCTAGGCAGGATTATACCTAAACTATTCTTAGCTTCAATAAAAAATTAAATTAGTGGGACATTTGTGCTGGAGGCAAAACTTTGTAAAAAGCACCTTTCAAGCCACCACACTTCTGTGAGCCTTCTGAATAAGTCCCTAGCAGTTTAGGAATAATTGTGCTGGTGTGAGTCAAGGGAACTGGATATGACATGGAAACTTGCTTGATTTCAGGCCATTGTTTAAATTTATAGCCTGATCAAAGTAATGCTAAAAGGAGACAGGCTCTTTCTTGGGTATAATTGGTGCAGTTAATGGGTGAACAGGTAGTTTGCAATTATTCCATACTAGAAACTGATTTTTCCTCAAGTTCCACTTTCAGATTAAGGCACAAGTCACAGTTTCCTTTCAGGTACTCAACATAAGTTTATAATTTTAAGCTAAAAATGTAACTTTTTGCATGTGATCAATGCATAATAAACTTCCCTCCTCCATAAATTTGTATTTGTTTAGTTTCAGTTTTGTTTCCTAAAACCCACATCCTTATGGTGTTGTGCACTGTTGGCTGGTGCGGACTATTTCAAAGTTATTAATGAATTTTCTTTATTCATGGAGAATCTACAAAAGTTCAAATAAAATCATGTTTTTAGAAAAAAAAAAAAAAAAAAGGAAGACAATAGTAAGCAAGGAAGGAGTTAAATGTGTCCGATTAAAAACCTAGTCCCCAAAATCTCTTCTACAACAACCAAAATGCCCTTAGTGCTAATCAAAGCATATATTCCCAGTACTGGATTGATCCATGTCTTGCAGGAAGACAGCAGATCATATATAGCCCCAGCTTCCCCTTTTGAAAACAAGCATAGCAGTGGCATCTTGGCAGCACCTTGTAGACATTTAATTCCTGTTTAATTTAATTACCAGGGCACGGCAAGTATCTTCCTCTTTCACAAATATGCTCCATGTATTGTGGCAGACCTCCTACAAAAGAAGGTACTAAGGAAATTGTTTGTAAGCTACTGTAATTACTGCAGAAGTGGTATGGAACTAGGAGGTGTGTTGAGCTCCTTTAGCTGGGTTTACTCTCCCACCACAGAGGTGGTGGACAGACAGGAGCAGAATTCTCTTTGCTGGTAAACACCAAGGTCTATTTAGAGCCATCACACAGATCTCTGTTCTTTTCCCCAAATAGACTTGGCAGATGTTGCAGTGAAAGTAATTCTCTTTCCTTCAAGCAGCCCTCGGGTTAAAGAGGTGAAATTATACAATGTTCCATTATGCTAAATACAATGCATTAAAAAGCTGCCAGAATCTACAAAGATGCACTTAAATTGTGCTTAATTGGACTGCCTCAATTGCACTTAAGGTAAACCTGGGGCTGGGCTACACAACCTTAGAGAATCTTGCTCTTACAGCTCAGACCAAGCTTAAAGAAAATCACCTGGCACTTTCCCTGAAATATGGATATCTGTAAACACCCACCAACCAAAGCTCCTAAGAGGGCCAGTCACAAATGTGGGACTGAATTTTTGCACAGATTTACCCTTCTGTGTACATTCTGGAATAAGAGATGTTTCAAGACAGACAGGGATTTGGGACTTGGTCACCACATTAGGGTGTATAAGGAAACTGGGTAAAACCTGGACCTTACTAGGTCCAGATAAAGGTTTTACTTGCAATAAACAATAAAACAGCTTTGGGGGGGGCTAGAATTGCCTGGGAGAGGGGGAGGTTTTGTCTTTGCAGCAGCCAATGACAGCACAGCACTAAGTGTGCAATTGAGCTGCCAGAGCAAGTGGAAGGCACATGGGGATGATGATTGGTCATTATGCTTTCCACCTCCAGGCAGACCCTGAAATTCCTATTTAACTGACCTGGCATGCCACAGCTAGGACGAAAATATGCTTACACAGGGTGTAAATAATCACAGAAATAGTGAAATACAGCGTTCCTTTTGTCAGCAACTGCATCATGAATATACTTAAACAATAGCCCCTTTGAAATGTGGCTAATGCCTGAAGAGAAAAGGCGGAATGCAAGACCAAAATATCCACCCACAACCTCAACAAACAGATAATTAAAATCATACTTGTTTACCATTACAAATTGGTCAACCTTTTTGTCTTGCTAAACCCCTACAGACTCCCACATGCTCTATTGTAAAGAGATATATTAGTTTAGATGGACTCAGTTCTGCTTCTCTTGAAATCAACACAATAAGCTCCATTGCATTCAGAGAGGGCAAGATTTCTTCCCAAATCTGAGCTACATATTCCAAAGTGTGAATACATATATAAATATATGTTTATATTTATGCACAAACACACAGCCACATTCCGCTGGTTTTGTATACAAACAATTTTATTAATCCAAAACCACACTGTCCCTTAAGATAATACTACAGGAATTCAGATATATATTGCACTTGGTGGTGCCCAGTGTAAGCATGAATGAGGTGGCTGAGGAAACGTAATTTAAATTTATTTACTTAATTTCTCCTCACAAATTGAAATCCATAAAGACATCCTAAACTTCCTCAACATGTTATTTTCTCATCTCTGAATGAACACATTCATATGAATTGCAATTATACCTTAGAGATATAAAGAATTTACCTCTTCAAATATATTTATAAACAAAACATGCCATGCAAGTACTGTGCAATTAATTTATAAATAATCTCTCCCTCTCAAAAGAAAAAAAACTTCTGCATGTCTATTCTGGGGGCATTAGTAACAAAAAAAGGGAGAAGTAATAGACGTAAAAACTGTGCATGAAATCGTTACATTCCCATTTTTCATAAAATCTGTAATGTAAATGTATAGTCTGGATCCAAGAGCTATTTTCCTACTCAGTTCTCATTTCTTGATTTTACACTGGTACAAACATCACAAGAAAATAAGTAAAATAAAGCACTCCCATCTACTAAATTAAGGATTGTGAGGCTGTTATACTTCTGCTTATGCTGACCCAAATTTCAGGGACTTAGATTTTTTTGGTTCTATTTCTACATTTTGCTATCACCATGAAAGTAATTTCCTTTCTCACCTGAAATTCAGTTACTAAATCCAGAAATTGTAATCTTCTCATGGAAATTGTTTTAATGATTGTTTTTGTGTCTTCTGTGAAAGAAAAGTGAAAGCTGATAAAGATGTAATTTAAGGTTTTGAAGGGATAATTATAAAGAGTGTTCTACTTCTTTTCATATGCATTTAAAAATAAAACTTTTGTGTCCCAGAATAGTACAGTTATAGTCACAGAAGCCTTCTGCCCATGAGGTAAATGAGAAATATTATACCCAGTGGGAGGGGTTTGGTAAAGCACACAGTTAGCTGGACAATCTCACAGCCTGCTTCAAAAAAACCAAGATATCTCATAAAACAAATGGTCTTTTGCAGTGTCACAACCACAAGTGAAAAAAAAAAATTGTTTTATTAGAAAGGTATTTTAGATTATGTGAAACAGTCGGATGCTTTGAAAAATCATTTTATGAGTGCTCAGATCCTCATGGCATGGCAATACCCAATGGAATTAAAACCCAACTGTTTAGCCCAGACTGATTTTCAGCACAGCACATTATGTGTACATGAGACGTGTCTACGATAATCCTTTCTCTCTTGGGTCTCCTGCAGCACATTAAAATTATTCTATTTTATATTACAACTATATATAGACATATTTTTATATAAAATTATTGTTTACTATATAACTATACATTAAAAATAAAAACAAAAATAAAAAGAAAATAAAAATAAAGTATAAATATATGAAGTAACTATAACTATAACTACAGCTATTCAGTTAGTTATAGTTATAGTTATATGAATATAACCATTCAGTAAATATAAAGTAGGTGTAAGTGTGAATATGAATGTGAATATATATTTTATATATTTTTATATTTATATTTATACATTTATATAAAATAACCATATCTAAACAATTTGATCAGGAACATCTTTAATGCATAATGCCCTTAGCAGGGGTGCCACTTGTAGTGACTGGAGTAGATGCATCATTAGTGCACCCTTTAACCATTTTATAATCCCTTTTTTTAACCCTTTTATAATTCCTTTCCTTTTGATGTGGCTTCCACAGTGACCTACAGCCTGTCCACTCTGGAACTGCAGCTCTCATGGATGTCACATGCAGCTGCTGCCAGACCTGCCTGGTTAACAAACCACCTTTTCTTCCAATATAATTTTAGAGCCTCGTGGCCGTTTCTTTTCTCTTGACCGCCCCTAAGAAGAGACAGCAACTGTTATGCAGCCAAAACAAGGCTCTGCCTCTTAATAATTAAACATTTAGCAAGGAAACTGTCTTTTACTGCACTGGTGGTCTCAGTATTCCCTACACCCCCAAAAAAATTAAACTATTATTTCCATGTCCAACGCTTGTTCTCCTAATCAAAGTGGCTCCTGAAGGTGAACAGTCTGCTTTCTTTCTCTCAAAATAGTGTAATTTTTACACTCATTGCAAATACACTCACAATTCCATTGTGGACAATTATGTTGTCACTGAGATTTTAAAAGAAGATGTGATTATGATTTTGAATGAGTAATGATTTTATGAGAATTACGATTTAAAAAGAACTAGGATTTTTAAAAGAAGCTCCCTACTATTAGGCATCTTGTGTGAATCTTTGCTCTGTGAGCCTGCACAGAAACCACCTCCCATCTGTTCACAAGCAGGAGGGAATCACTTCAGGCTGTGGCTTTCAGCCTCACAGATGTCTCAGCTCCTCTCCATCTCCCATGCATTGCTAAGGACATGATCACAATAGCTAGGCCAGTTGGAAAGGTATTTTTGTTCTTGCCAGGTAATAAAAACCAAGTTCTGTTAGATGTGGTGGAAATGAATCAGAAAGATGAGCAGAAACAAGAGGTATCACATCTCTGTGGAGTACATCCTGCAGGTAAAAACCTGGGAGAAAAGGGATGAGGAGGCAGAAATGCAGCTCCAAACAGGCACCCTGCAAGCAAGGCTGATGCCAACTGACAAAGTGTCATGATTTATTTAAAATTTAACCCATGGGAAACAATACTCCAGAAGTGATGGTTTGCCAACAGAAGGCACTGAGGGAACATCAATTTTCATGACGGAAAACAGTTCTTTAGAAATGTTTTGAGCTTTCATAACAATGAGAAGAACTGTCATGATTCAGCCCACACTCACTCACAGCTGGCAAAGCTGGTGAACACATTCAGCTCCAGTATTATATTATTTTGCTTTCGGGGAGAGCCTACTTGGAATTGAATATTTAATGAGTGCAGCCTCCTTTTTTGGCTGATCAGAGGCATGTGTCTTTCCATTTGATTCAGCCATTGGTCTGCAGCATAAAAATTCTCAAAGCAGATGAGAATGAAAAGGCAATATATGTTTATTCAAACATAATTTTTTTTCATTTCAACCCTGTTATATTACCTCCTCCAATATTATAGATAGATATAAAATAATATAGATGTGTGTTAACTTAGTATAGGGGAACAGGGTGGTATTTTTTCTTAAGATTTTCTGCTTTGAAAAAATATTTCTTAACATTCATAAGTAAGCCAAACCTCTGTTTTCTGAACATATTTTTTGAATTGTGTGGCTACAGGCTGAAAAACCTTAGACCAAAATATTACCTTACTGTTTTTCCACCATTTTTGAGACAAATCTTAAGCAATCAGTTTATGCTAAAAAAAAACAACCGACAACAACAACAACAAAAACAAACAAAAAAAAACCAAAAACAAAACTGTTTTTGAGGAACAAATATATTACTGGGCCCCACAGGCAAGGCAGTTCTGCTGACCTACATGCCACACCTATGTTAAATGTGACACAAATGAATACTAAAAGGAGTAACTCATAATTAGTGTGGCAATGGAGGGCAGAGTGCCAGAGTTTGCTGAGGCCCTGGAGATTCACACCTCACTTTCAGCAGGACAGTGCCTACATGGAAACCAAATTTGGAAAGGAATGTCTCTCTGTGCAATTGGATTTGATCACAGGCTCCAAATTCAAATTTTGCACTTGCAAAGTCATATCATTATCTATAACTCTGAATTGACTGGGTTTGAAGTCCTACATAAGGGTATCACGGTCTTCCAAATTCCCAGAAAATCAAACTGATTTTCACATTTCGTAAGTCATAGGTAGAAGCGCAGTTTGTTGAAAAATCAAGTAAGATACCACAACCTAGAAAACTGCTGAGTACACAGCATTTTGAAATTGATTATGCTTTTCAAAAACCTCAGGGTTTCAAAATAAGTATTCTGTGATGGATCAACACACTGACATTGCCAAACAAAGGTGAATTGTGAGATAATAGACTTCCCTCCCACAGTCTCATAATTTCTGTCAGGAATCTGAAGTGACAGCATATTAAGAAAACTATTTGATGAGGCACTTTCTGACATTTAATAAACAGGCTGACAAATTCATAGCCTTGAAATCAAACAACATACAGTAGTATGAGTGCACAGAGCCTCTGTTCTATAAAAGGATTCTATGAATCCTGCACAAAATGGATTCAAAACCCACGGAGAATTCACGTGGGTTTATTAATTATTACGACTTCAGAACAATCACTAAAAATCCATAGATAAGGCAAAATTGGTGTCCAATATTTTTGATGTTCAACAAGATGTAACTATAAACTTGCAACAGAAGACTTTACCGTGCCCTCAGGCTCTCCTGGGGTGAGTCACTTATCAAAATCCTGGCAGAGACCATAAAGTCTTAACTTTTCCACTTGAGGCTGCAAGCCCACATGCCCTTTGGAATATTCCTCATGCCTGTCCATATCACCTGAGCTCCACCAAGCACATTTGGACAGAAACAGAGGGACTCTAACAGACTGCAAGCCCTCAGCAATATTGTTCTTCCCACTGAATGCGGTGATGAAATCTCCCATCAATTCAACATGCTGGAATCCAGTTTTTGTGGCTTCTCTGGTGAAGAGATTAGCCTTGTTTTCATGGGACACAATGAGCTGCAGATGTCAGAGCTTTCAATATTTATTACCCCTGCTTTCCTCTGGCACCCTTTTATGCTTGTTCCAAGCTTCTCTGGGGGATTCTGGTGTATCTTTACTGTCATACCAAAGAGTCTTTTGGCACAGTTATAGCTCTACTTCCACAGAAAGGAAGGGAAGTTTTCCTTCAGGAATCTCCTCTCACAAATGTTTTAGTGGTCTGCCCGAGCTGATCACCATGATGTTCTAAAATAGATCCGAAATGTCCAAAGCAGCAGCCACTATTCACAGTGTTTTGATCAACTTCTATCAAGAGAATGCTATCAGACCTGATAAGCCCTTTCACTTATCAGAGACACGGGATGAAAACCGCCTGACAAGAGACAATAATGATCCCAGCTCTGACACGAGATGGTTATCTGTGACATGCTGGCACAATCTGTGGCTCACAGGAGGCAAGCAGATCAGCTGTAAGCTCAAGACTGGCATTTTAAATGGCATTTAGAGCCTAGAAGCATCACCCATCAAGTCTCTTTAGCATCTCTGATGAAACTTTTTCATGGAAAGTTCACAGTTAGCCCTATTACATTACAAACATATTTACTTACAAACATATTAGCTTACAAACATGTTTATTTCCAACCTTGCTGTGTTTGAATCAGCACAATGAGCACTGCTACAAAAGTACAGCAGTACTGTAAGATCTGGATTATTTAGCTTGCTCTGACTAAACACAGAGAGATGGCTGAGAGACAATGGAAACTTTCAGATTTTGCTTACACATCTAAATTATACTTGTGAACATAAATCAAGATACATGCAAAATTTATCTTGACCTCCCAAATAAAAAATGACACAGGAAAGTCCAAAAATGTTTGAAGAGTACAGATATGGCTGAAGTAACTAAAGAGTTTCACTGACTTCTCTGGAAGCTGTACTTTTAAATATTAGAAAAACAGCTAACCTGCTATGGAATCCATTCTGAGCCTCTGCAGCTTTAGGTCTGGAACATTAATGAAATAATTACATCTCAGACTCTTTTATTCTCAAAAATTATGGCTAGATTAATTAATTTTGTGTCTGACAAATGTGTTGCTCAGGGCTGTATACCCCTAGTTCGTTTTTCCAATAAAAGAATTCTATTTCTCTAATTAATTAATCCAGGTATTTACTTAAGCTCAGGTCATGTTACTACAGGTGATATATGAGCAAAGTCTAAAGAACTTTCATTGTTGTTACTTATGATGTTGGCAATGAGAAACTGACTGTTTTCAAAGTGCTCCCCCTCCCGCCTGACTCAGAGAGAGAGTGCAAATTTTCTCTGTGAACCTAGAAAATAAAAGACAATTACTGGGATTTCTGTCATGAGTGGAACTCATTATTTTTTAAGATTGATCTTCCAGTGCTGTCTGTTTCCACTGAGGAGTTTGGGGGCTCCAGCTGAGAACACATGGGCTGTGTTTCATAATTTAACGAGATCAAATAGGCCAAAAGTGACTCCAAAGTCAGGTTTAAAGTTCTTTTAGCAGTTTAAAACCTGCAAAGGCATCTGTGATTTGTTTTTACATCCAGAAGACTGAATTTAATAGATGTGTCTTTGAGACAGCAAAACTAAGTGAGCCATCATTACTTCTCCTATTTACTTGCACCTCAGGAATTCCAACTCATAACTCTCTATTGCCCACCAGATTTTCTGATTATTTTATTTTTTTGCCTTCAGAGAGCTCCCTTCCCAAATGAAAAGACAGTAAGGGAGTGTTGATCTAAATGATCCACATCTCTCTCTGATCGACATACCTGTGATTAAGTCTTGCTGATGGCTACATAGAAAAGAACTCGAATTGATGTGGTGTTAAATGGGATACCATAATTAGCATGCTCGCTTTCTTCTACCTTCTGCCTATGTGGAAACTCATCTACAAGATTCTTGTCCCCGTTTTGAAATCCATGGAAAGCTTAAAATGTCTTAATAATCAAGGGAGACAGGTCACATAATTGCAGAAGCTTAGTTTCTTAGCTTAGGTTTCTACAATAGTCAGATGTGTTCAGCCAAAATTTAATCACTCTCCAAGTGGCAAGGAGGAATTCTGCTTGTGAAATCTTGATTAAGCAATGTGTTAGCTCAGCAGACAACATTTTTTCCCCTGTGTCTCTGTCTACAGAGAGATTTCTGCTGAGTGCGTGTGCTGGGCATGGTATTTTTCCACGTCTTCACTGCAAATTATAAGAATAAATCATTGCCTTGTTTTCCACCCTTTCCCACCCATTTCCACCCCTTTTTGGTTGACTTTTCAGGGGTTTTGTTTGGATTTCAATGAATTAATACCTCATTGACTCCTACATTGTTAAACTGCACTACATTGTTCTTGCTAATTAATGTTTTCTTCCCCCATCTTCAAGGCAACAAGGCTGAAGTTCATTTTCAAAACAGAGAATTATATAACAGAAGATGCATGAAACCTGGGCAATTTATATAAATTTTATGAAGAGCTAGTGTCTGAATCTGGAGTTCTTTTGGTCACTTGGCTTTCCTGACCTTCTAAAACACAGGGATCTCAAGGTTCCCAGCATACAGACTTCTTTTTACTGCAGTTGAAGCAAATCTACAGTCTGAGTTAAAAAGGATCAGTGTTTTTACCCAGATTATAGGGAGAAATATCACAGCTTTTTAATTCCTTGCTTTCAGAGAAGTTTCCTAAATGACTAGAAAGAAATAAAGTAAAAAAACTACTGAAATCTAGTGGTGCAGAAAAAGAAACTTTCTGATTCACTTACTTTGGACAAAGCAACACTCACCTCCTTCCTCTTTTTTTAATGTCATCACGTCATGAACTTTTCACTATGAGGTTTTCAGCAGCTAAAAAACAGCTGCAAAACAGACTGAGCCTACCACAGAAAGTTCACAATTTATTGGCTGTGGGCAAGAAAATACCACACATCAGTATCAGAGCTTTTACAGCATTGGTATTAGTACCTTTTCAAACTTTGAAAACATTTTTGTCACAGTAATTTCACCAGTGGGCAAGGGTTTTCCTATGAACAGTCTCCTATTCAGTCACAGCTCTGTCACTGCTCTTCCATTTCGCTAACGAGTGAATTTTTGAAAACTGTGAACACACCTTTGCAAAGCACCCACACATTACAGGCCCATAGATGGGCAGTGAGAGAACTACCCTGCATGAAGGTTAAAAAAAATCACCAAAAATTGTTGCTAATTTCAACAGGCAGAGGTCCCAGAAGGAATTATATTGCAGTCAAGCATCGCTGCTTTTAGAAAGTAAAAAAAATATTGAAATGTTTAGAAAGTCATGTGTTCTGTTACACCAGGTTGTATATGTAGGGACACTGTAACTCAAAACTGTCACCTGTTGTTTGCAAACAGAGCAGAGATTTTTAAGTTTGTCCACCCATATCCCAACCTTGAGAAATAAATAGTCAAACTCTTAGAGAAGCATCCCAACATGATTTCTGATTGTTTTTTTACTCCAAGGTGCTTTGACTCTTCATTTTAATTTTGTGCTTTGGCACAGAAGAAGGCCAAGGTACCTAACCCATGTATATCCTTACTCAAATTCACGAGTTTCATTCTTCCACATGGCAAAATAAGCAAACTGAGAATGCCAGGATGGAGAATTTCCATCTTAGACACATTAAGATTGAACCAAGTTTGCTTCTGGGACAATTTTACTGGCTTCAAAAGCTGAAGAACCGTGCTCCCCCCTGCCCCATCCCCGACCCTATTATTAAGCATAAGTGTATACATATGTGCCAAAAATTCTGCCTGGTTTTGATGACTGTGGATAATGATTTTCCCCTTCTGCTTTATCTCTGTAAGACTCACTTAACTTTGTAATAGCTGCAGAAAAAGGATGGTCCCATAATTATTTTTAGAGATTTAAAGACAGAAGGCATAGCCAGCAAGAGACCCATACAGAGCATATTCCCTTGAGCAACATGCAGAATTAATCAAATAGGAGGTTCCCTGCCAGAAATGGTTAATTTTATTTAGTGAACTATTTGTAGTTAAGAATGTAAAGGGAAAGATAACCTTTGACCTAAAATATATTTGTGCTCATTTACCATCCTGTTGTACCTTCTGCCATCTGTATCACTATTCCTTGCCTAAAGCTCTCTTAGGATGACTTTCAGCATTGTTCAGTAGGACATGCATGTGATTTTTCCTTTTTTTTTTTTAATCCTTTGTGAAAAAACGGATGTCCTGTTAAGTTTTTTCTCCCTCAGTTTTCAGTCTGAGAAAGACAAGAGAAGGAAGGATGGTTTGGTTAGATAAGGACTCAATGTGAACAGAGTAGAACATTTGCATAAATGTTTCAATCACAAAGAAGACATTTAATAGAAAGTGTAACAAAAGCTAAAAAGCAGCTGAGGGAAGTTATCTGAAGACTAGCAAGGAGACCAGATTGAATGAGGCAGGTAAGACTAAAAGAACTATTTAAAAAGAAGAATGAAATGGGAGAAGTTGTAATATAACAGCTAAGAGGAATGTTCTACATTTAACTGGAGCACACTGTAGCAATCAATGCTGAACAGGATTAAGAAAAATCTCAGCAGACAATTCTGAGAAAAAGGCACAGCAGAAGCACCATGTGTGATCAATAATAAACTTGTCTGCTAGTAGGCATAGGCAGAATGGCCTCGTGCCTAACAAAACTCAACATTTTTCAAGACAGGAGGAGGAAAACACATTAATTGCAGCAATTAAGAAAGGTAGAGACCTAGTCACCTGTGGAGAATATTATGAGGATAAGTGAAAACAGATTCTGCATACAGGCAAAAGCAGAAGAAAACAGATTAATCATTTCTATCCCTAAAACAACTGGGATATGCCCCACTATATTAATTTTCTATGAATAATCTAGGAAATGTTTGCAGCTTAGTGGGGCATCAGTCACTCCTTTCCCCCATGTACGTTCTTTTCTGTAAAAGTTATTACTCTGCCCACTGCATCATAGTTATGTGCTCCAAATAAGACCTCTTTAAATCATCACCTACAAAAACTGTCTAGCTTCGTGGTAATTTGAGACCAGCTATTGCAAAAAAATAATGGAGCATCCTTGTATAACAGAGAATACTCCTCACACAGAGGAGACAAGGATTCATTGCAGACAGGGCAGAAGAACAATAGACTCACTGTTGAAGAAAGGCATAAATAATTGAGAACGTCTGTAAAGGGACTAAGTTCTCACAGGAACTGGCTTTTAGCCACTTGTAAATTAAGTGTGAAGCACACAGAAGTAGGAGGCAAACAAACCTGAAATGATTGGGCAAAAGAACAGCCAAACACAGGTCCCAGTGAGGCAGTCAGCAGACCAGCTCTATCAGCTCTAGCTGTACACAGAGCACAGCAGACTTTTTGTAAGAGTTTGTGAGGTACAGGGCACTACTTTTCATCTCCAGCTGGGGAAAGCCTGGTTCTGTTTAGTGGTCCATATCCCACGGGATCTCTGTATTCACTTTGGTGTCTTCCTTCATACATTCAGTGTCCTGAAATCGTGCAAACCCCACCAGCTCTCAAGACCACACAGCCTTTTTCTTCCAAGAGCTGGACCTTGACTGGTCTCTACCACAAGGCACCATTTTCTGTGACCTTCATCATCCTTGAGCTGCAGCAAATTTGGGACTGCAATTTGTCCTAGAGCCTGCCTCTTCTGTTGATCTTATGAAAAAAACCCCAAAAAACAAACAACCAAGTGACTGTAAACCACTTCTGCATTTATTAAGAAGATTCCCTCTTAGAAGCAGTGAGCATCCCAAAACAACTTTTCTTCTCAACTGCCTACTTTGAGTGGGCAGTTCCATGAACAAAGAACAGAACGCCAGAAATTGCAGTTTACATGCAGGTATCTGCCCATGCCACCCATGTTTCCCTCTATCCTTCCAGGACTAAAGATGTTCTGCTAAGAATCAGAGACATCTGATGTTGTCCCAGTTTAAGAACAGCAAGGCTGTGAGTCAGAGACTTTGGCCAGCCACAGCCCATTGCAGCAGTGGTGGTGAGCTCTCACATCCTCCAGTTTATTAGAGGATACTTCCTTCTTACACCCTTCTCTCAGGTTTCCTAACTAACCCTCATCATCTCACAGAAACTCTCCCAGCTCTAGGGAACCTCACATGGAGTCAGTCAGTCAGTCAGTGTTTCCCTGCCACCCACACATCTCCCTCCCAGCTGGATAATGGTGTATTTTACCCTTTATTTGAGCATGTTTTGTTTTTTATTAGAAACCCTTGGTGTCAGCTGGGCCTGTCTTTTAACACTTTTCTGACTAGCGGCTGCTAAAATCAGCTTGAGTGCTAACATAGGCAGGACAACCAGGGGATGAGGCCCAGACAGCTTGGATTTATGTCAGCTGGGTCCTGCTCGACTATCTGGTCTCCTATGACAATATGATCCACCTAGGGGGTGAGGGAAAGGCTCTGGAGGTTTTATTAAAGTCTTTGACACCCTTTCCCACAGGATTCATATGGAGAAATTGGCTGCTCATGACCTGGAGAGGTCAAGTGTTCCCTGGGTAAAGAACTGTCTGGATGGCTGGGCCGGAGAGTTGTGGGGAGTGGAGTGACAACCAGCTGGGACTAGGCACCCCTGGGGCTCCTCAGGAGTTTGTACTTGGGGCCAGCCCTATTTAATTTCTTCATTGAGGACCAGGATGAGGGGACTGGGGCGGCAGCAGGAGCGGGGCAGGGCCCGTCCCTGGGCCGGCCCTGCTGAGGCCGCACCTCGAGGCCTGGGGCACCTCTGGGCCCTCACCCAGGGAATGGAGGGGCTGCGGCGTGGCCGGGCAAGGGAACGGAGCCGGGAAGGGAATGGAGCCCCAGGAGAGGCTGAGGGAGCTGGGAAGGGGCTCAGCCTGGAGCAAAGGAGGCTCAGGGGGGCCCTTGTGGCTCTGCACAGCTCCTGCCAGGAGGGCACAGCCGGGGGGTCGGGCTGTGCTCCAGGAACAGGGACAGGAGCAGAGGGAACGGCCTCAGGTTGGGCCAGGGCAGGTTTAGATTGGCTAATTAGGTGAAATTTCTTTGCTGAGAGTGTGGTGACACATTGGAACATGCTGCCTGTGGAATCGCCATTCCTAGAAATGTTCAAAACACATGGATGGGGCACTTGGGGATACAGTTTAGTGGTGAAAATGGTAATGCTGAGTTAATGGTCTTTTCCAATCTTGACAATTCCATGAGTCTGTAATTCCAAGATGTGTCACTTGAAATAAAAGATTTTCAGGGAAGAAAACATGCTTACTGATGTCATAAACTTGTTGGATGGCAGTTCCTAACTTCAAGTGAGAACTCTTCCTTAAGATAAACCTTTAATGTAAGGGGCTTAGCATCCTTTCTTACTAACATGGCACAGGCAGTGTTGTGCACCTTGTGCATTCTCAACCATCACCACTGCAGACAGGATGTGCCAGAAACTGCTACCACAGAGAAAACTCCCACAAAACCAAATTCAAATAACTATCTGTGGTTTCAAAAACATCTAACAATATCACAGGCTTGTGTTTTTTAAAGATGCTGTGTGCTCTAAAGAGCGCTTGGTTAGCTTAAAATCTTCTGTAACAAAAAGAACAGGAAATAGTCTCTCCTCCACTGAAAGGATACACCCAAAGAAATAGGAAGCAACATCTATTCTTTCTAAAACAGCCTGGTCTACGTAAGACAGTGCAGGATCTCTGTCATTTCAGCACCCTGCAGTTTTTTAGCAAAAATATCATAAAAAACCAGGAACTCTACTGATGCTGACTTTCCATTTTACAAGAGGAGGTAGAGCTTAAAATGGTGCTTAGGCACTGGCAGGTTTCTGGTAATCAAAAGTTAATTTTTTTTCAGTGATGGAGGAGATCTCTCAGTGTAACCACGTGGTTTCATGTGGTTTCTTTGTGTTGAGGTTGCTCTGTTACTCCACACTCTTGTTTTTTGTGTGTGGGCATGTCAGTTTTGGTACTGTGGCATATTTCTGTTAGTATGTGTGAAATTGATAGTTTCACTTTTCTTTCATTCTGGCTATGCTTCCCTGTCTTTCTGTTGCATTTTTTTCTCATTATAGAGAATTAACACTTTTCCTAAAAGCATCTTTGAGCAGAGGGCCTCTTCAGGGAGATCCAGTACACACCACCCAGTCAGGGAGAGACCTGTGGCAATTATGTACTGCTCCCTAAATTTTGCACCCAGTAAAATGCGTGGTTTCAAATCAGGCAGCCTGCTGCCACCACACACAAATTTGCTTTGCACACTGTCATGCAGCTGTTCCATAGCCTAAGTGGTCAGCTTTTCACTCTTTCACAGAAATACGTGTTTCTGAAGTGTAACTGACATGATTATTACCATATTTTAATTCATTCATAAGTGATGAACGAAGTCACCTTTATCATCATGACATGAGCAGGACTGCCAGGAAGAGTGATCAAACCAATCTGCATGAGCCAAAGACTTTTTCCTACATCCCTTCCATGTTCAGCCTACTGCCAAGAGTAATTTAGGTCATAGTTACTCTAGTAAGCAACTGCACCAGTTTACACCAGTATATCTTTTGGTTTTGGTCTAATTCATTATCGAAACCTTGAACTGAATGGTAAATAAAGCCAGATTTACTGCATTTACTGAAATTGCTGCACTTCTGATGTAATAGTTTGGGCTTGAATATGGAATTTTCTGCTCAGGAAAGACTGAAGTTTAGTTAGTCTCGTAAATGTCAAAAGCTGGCAAAGAAATTCTATCTGAATGGAAGCATTAAATAGCCCATAGTTGCAGTCCAGATGTGCCATGATTTGTTTTACACTGTAAGAAGAGGCTGAAAACCAAGGATATCATGAGGAGAAATCTCCCAGTAATAGCACATATACAATCCTACCATCCTGGACAATGTACTCGCCTGTGGCAGCAGCTGCCTTTGCCCCTGATACCACAAGGTTTCCCTTCAAGAATTTTGTTTTATCTCATCCTCAATAAAGCTTAAAAAGTCAACAGAAAGCCCAGCATGAACTCAGATTGCAGGAAATGAATGTTCAGAGAAAGTGCTGAACCAAAGCTATTTTCCACGGCACAGCTCTCCTCCCTCCAGAGGTCAGTGGCAGGAGTGAAGTGCCTGCTTTGTCCTCCTGGCTGCTCTGGTGTCCGGTCACAGAAGCACAGAATATGCTGGCTTGGAGGAGATCCACAAGGATCCTTGAGTCCAGCTCCTGACCCTGCCTCCCCAAGAATCCCCATGTGCCCAAAAACATTGTCCAAATGCTTTGGGAACTCTTTCAGACTAGTGCTGGGACCACTTCCCTGGGGAGCCTGTTCCAGGGGCCAAACACCCTTCTGGGAGAAGAGCCTTCCCCAAATATCCAATCTAAACCTTTCCTGACACAACTTCAGGCCATTCCCTGGTCACCACAGAACTCAGATCAGTGCCTGCCCCTCCTGTTCCCCTCATGAGGAAGCTGCAGAGCTGCAGCGAGGCCTCCCCTCACTCTCCTCCATCTCAACAGACCCAGCGCCCTCACAAAGCTTCCCCTCAAGGCCCTGCACCATCCCCATGGCCTCCTCTGCACACTCTGACAGTTTAATGCCTTTTTTGTGTTGTGATGCCAGAACTGCACCAATATTCCAGGTGAGGCCTCCCCGGCCCAGAGCAGAGCAGGACAATCCCTGCCTGGCCCGGCCGGCCATGCTGGGCCTGGTGTCCCCAGGACAGGGATGTCCCTGCTGGCTCCAGGGCACTGCCACTGACCAGGACCCCTGTCCCTTTCCCTGGCACTGCTTCCCAGCCTCTCATTCCCCAGTCTGTCCATGTATCCAGGCTTGCACCATTCCAGGGCCACAATCTGGCACCTTCCCTTGTTGAACTGCACTTGGCCTGCCTTTGCTCAGTCCCCACCTGAGTAATCCTGACCTGTCCCTGCAGGCCTTCCCTCCCACTCTCTGGGCCATGTTTTCAAGCTCATCCTTTCACTAGCAATGGGCACTGAGGAGCATGACTCTGATAACAACTGTGAGCCTCCTGGGCCTGATCCAGGCCTGACATGTTTGATTCATGGCACTTCCTGGGCTCAGGAGGATTAAGCAGGCGTGCAGGCTCTCAGCATTTTCCTCATAGCCTCGAGAGGAAGGTGTGTGCCTGGCACAGCTGATGCAGTGTTGCATAGGATGTGTCAGCTACCGACAGATAAAACTGCTCCTCGGGGCTCTAAAGAGCTTTGGAAAAATCGAGCCAGTCTAGCTGCACTTCTATCCACCAAAGTTGACACCAGAGGGTCACACTATTGGGAAGATGCAAAACAAGTCTTAAATAAGCAATGTTATCCACCTCAGCTTCAGTTCAAACTGTGGTAAGCACTAAAGAGCAGGCTCAGGAACTCCTTTGCCAGATGTGGTAGAAAAGGGAAGCCAGCAGTGATCCAAATATATGTCTTAAAATACTTCTGGCTCTGGAGGATAAATCTTGAGTTGTTTATATATCCTGGTAAGGAAGAATGGGAGTCAGCCATGTCATAACAAGGTCACAGAACAGCCTCTGACATTTACACCAAGTGAGGTGAGCACTTCCTCAGGAATCAGCTGGGAAATAGTTGAAGCAGCCTCACATATGTTAGCACCGCGTATTTGGTTTTATCAAAGCCTGCCTCAATCCCAAATATAGCCCCAAAGTCAGAATAATTTGTAAACAACACCCAGTTTTTAAATCCAGCATTGTGATGACTGAAAGTTGGGCAACTTACCAAATTTATAGGCTAGTGATTATATTTTTCAATCCTTATACAGTATTCTAAATATAGACATTTATAACACAAAACCTCCCTCACTAAGCATACTTATTAATTTCAGGTTCAATTTTACATTATCTGATTATTATGGGTATATCTAGCACTCTCATATCTTGCAGATGTGAATTATTATCATTATAACGTGGAGAAGAAACACATGCATTAAATGTCAGTACGAGATGAAGTAGATAAATTGATCAGATACACTGGAATTTTTCACATCTTGATTTCCAAGTTACCAAAAGGTCTGTTTTGTTTATAACTTTTTAAAAGTAGGAAGAAGCAACTTACTGGGTATGCAAAGTATCTCAAAGTAGCTGCCTGAATATTACTAATAATGAGGTTTTCAAAAGTTTAATATTCAAAGAGAAATTATAATAAACACTTTGAGTACTGCAGTATGTCTGCTTGTAATACACAAATTTAACTCTATTTTCAGTGGGAAGGGGAGAAAAAACACTTCTCTTAGCAAAAACTTTATAACAGTTTTTAAAACCTCATATGCAGAAATCAAATCAATGTCCTTACAAGTACTCACAAAAGATCACAGTTATTCTCCTGCTTTCATTGTGTAGCTACCACCTGTTGGAACATCGATAGGTTATCGATACAGTGTGAAAAAAGTCCATTTTTTCCATCATCCTTCCAGGGCATTCTTCTGCCCTGAAATGGCTTTGACCAGTTTGGCTTTATTTTTATGACAGATCTTCTATAAAGTCTTCTGAAAACTGTATAACCAAACAAAGTCATCTAATGGTGAAGGAGCTGAGACTCTCCTGCTGCTGGGTCAGACCATCAGCACAAACCCCAGGGATAAATGAACACTTCATGTTCAAGCCATGACCATCCCATCTGAGCCACCTGAAATGTCTCACTATGGCTGATCCCCCAGAATTATTTTCATCTGCCCCACACACTTTCCAGGCAGATTATTACAGTAGAAATTGTTCAGCTTGGAATTAAGTTTATACTGTGCTTCAGCACGGCTGAAACAGATATGATAAATAAGGGTGATGCTTCAGAAGAGGATCAGAGGAAAAATAAGCTGTACTCTGAACTGAATAGCTCTTGGTATCTTAGACAAGAACAATTTCCACAAATGAAGAGCTTTATTCCCTGTATGATTTTTACTGGCTTACTGAAACATGCAGATGAATAGCCTGAAATGGTCTCTGCTGCATGTGGATTAAGTCCACTAATTAAAGGCAAAATAGAAATAGGTGCTTCTTTAATTTTTTGAGTTTTTTTCATCTTACATTAAATTTAGCATTGCAATGAAGCATCAAGGGCAGCTCGATGTTCCTGCAGGCTTAGGTCAGCTAAGAGCAAACTGGTTCACTTTTTCTGGGGTAGGGTCTCACACTGAATGTCTGCAGTTGCTCCCTTCCACTTCACCCCTCTGTGATGAACACTGCGTGCAGAGCACAAGAATCGGTATTTGCCTCTGCCTCTGTTTTTATCATTGCTGCATGCACATGCCAGATTAGGTTTTTTGTTTCTTTCCCAAAGTATTTTTCTTTTTGATTCATGCTGCTTCTGATACATTCTGACTTAAGTTGGCAGTTTGTACTGTGTGACACTCTGGTAGATCTATGAACCTGTCTGCAGTTTATCTATATACAGCTAGTAAAAACAAACAATCAAGTAATTGTTTCTTTACATTTATCAAGGTGCAAAAGAGCTTGCTTGATCTGGTGTTGAAAGTTGGAAGAAAGGGTTTTTTGTCCTAACAGTAGCACTCAACTTCTTCCAAGTTACACAAAACCCTAGTTTTAATTATCAAGCACCCACTGCTGCAAGCCATCAGTTCGTACTGTCCTTGGATTCTTCATCGGCCACAGAGTCAAATTTTGTTTTATTGTGCACAATTCAAAGGAACAGATGTGTGGACAAAAAGAACAGAGTCTCAGTGATCACACCTCTATGATAACCCCAACAGAAAACTCATCATACAAAAGTCCTCCTGATAAACATTTTGGCACTACTAAGAGCAACTCTTGACCATTTCTGAGAAGGCAGACAATCCTATTTGAAAGAAAACTGGTGCTTTCATAGCTTTCCTCTTAGGCTTTGTACATGCTATGACTTTTGGGTTCGTAATGCCCAGCATGTCCAGCTCTGAATCTACAGAAGACAGGGTTTCAGCTGGCAGGAGGTGCATTTTGTCTGCTAACCACTCTGTGAAAATTCCCTTATGTTCTCTTATATCCACACCCCACTCCTTGATGAAATTGCAATCTCTAAAAACATATTTTGCATTCAGTGTGGCAGAGCATGAAGCTGAGGACACTCGGACTCAGCTGCACAGAACTGACCTTAGGTGAACTTACTCTACCCATAATGTACCAGTGAAAATCAGATGTGGGCCTGGAAGAAGCAAAGACAAAGTACAGATCCTACATGCTTGTCTTGATTTTGCAACTTGAAAGCTATGAAATTGTTCTGGATCAATAAAAACCAAATAAACTTAATAGAATTACATACATCAACAGCTCACAGGTCATGAACAAACAACACTCTCTAAGCAACTTCTGCTTTGCAGTGTATTTGTTTGGCTATTCATCTTCCTGTATCATCATTCTACTGAGATGAGATTTTCTTTTCTATGGAGGGCTTACAGATTTCAAAATAACTTTCCTGGAGATATAATTACTTTTCACAAGTAATGAGGCAGAAGGTGAGTCCTAACTGAGACAACTTCCTTTGGCCCCGTTCTCAAATTTGGGAAGGATTTGAGAAATAGGCACCTCTTTCTCTTCCCATCCTATTCCAAACTGCTGAAAGAAAAATAACAGAAAATGACAGCGTTTAAAAAAATATTTCTATATGTTCTTGTTTTCTCTGCAAAAAGAGAGAAAAAAAAAAAAAAAAAACAAAGGAAAAGAATAGTGAGGACCTGTATAGGGAAAAGAAAAAAAATTAGTTCTCTAAAAACTGAGGTATGTGGACCTCACCTAAACCAATACAATCTAAACAGAGTGGATGAGCTGAAACCCTATACCTAGATAAATAAAACCAGGAAACCTGTCCAAAAGTCTCTGGTATACTCAGTATTTGAAATAGATAGCAGACAGAGTGAGAAAAACAGCTTCATGATTCCTTCTGGGCGGGTTTGCATTTCAACAGCCACAATGATTTGTCACTAATCCTTGCTCTCAAAAGCGGGCTCCTGAAATGAAAAGGTGTGGAGGCAACATTCATCAAACCAGGACATGGGAGACTGTCATGTTGTGCTGTGGGAAAGGTCAGTTCTGCCATGGGTTGCTACATAATACCTTGGCATTTCATAGCTTTAATGTTGTTGGAGACAAAATGGTCTAAACACATCAGGCAGAGTATAGGGAGAAGTAATGAGCTATACTAGTATGAGGAATATAGCTAGGAATTCAGGTAATTTGAAAGAATTTACCAAATGTCTTTATAAAGGGGAAATGAACTGTAGATCAGTATTCTTCCAGTATTAAGAAAAGAACTATTCTTGCATGCCCAAGGAGCCATTGAAATTGATTGCAGAAAAGGGTTTTTTATTCTGGTATTCTGTATTTCTGTCTGATTTTTTTTTTTTTTTTTTTTTTTTTTGGTCAGGGTAGAGTTTGGAACAGGTGATGACTAAAAAGAGGATTTGAAAGGGGCTTTAAATAAGAAGAAATATATAATTTTCCTATTTTCCTATCTTCCATTACTCAATCATCAAATTATTCTTATACTTCTCCACAAAAAGAAAAAAAAGAAAATTAGGTTACCTGCAATCAGCTCTCTGGTTTTGTAATTTGAAAATGTGCAGATGAAAATTTCAAAGAGAAAATCCCCCTACTATTTAAATCAGCCCATGTGAAAGAAATCTCCCAGAAATTAACCTCTGTGAGAGCAGACTTCAGGCAGCTGATCTGCTTCCAGTGTGATTGCAGGAAAATGCACTTGGAATGACTGAACAGCGTTGCTGTGAAAAAAACCCAAAACACAAGGCCAGCAGTGTGCCCTTGTGGTGGAGGCAGCCAAGCACATCCTGGGCTCTCCTGCAGGTCCAGGGAGAATTCTCTGCTCTGCACTGGGGAGAGCAAATCTGGTGAGCTGAGTGACTTGATGTGTTTATCAACAACTTCTACTAATGCTGATCCTAATGTGCAGACAAAAAAAAATTCCTTTCTTCACCTCTAATGTTGATGCACCCTTTTAATGTTAGCATAACCCACACTTACCAGACACCTCCCAAGAGAATTAGGAACAAGGACTTTTTACTCTGAGAGTTACATGGGCCTTGGCGAGTGCTACATGGGGATTTCTGTGCAGTTTATACCATTTAACTGTGAACTCTGTATCTTGGATATCAGTGCCAAGTGCCTGACAAGGAGCCTAGCAAGGACTGCTAAATCAGTATTCAGAGCTGAGACAAAACATGCTGTACCTGGACTACTAGAAATCTTGTTACTCCACATTTTAGTTGTAAATAATTATTTCCTAAACACATTGGAAACTTCCTGGTCTTGATATACTGCTGTAGACGGCATTTCTGCTTTATCCTTTTCTTTCAGGCAAAAAGTTTCTCCATCTGTGTTGATCTTGAGGATATATTTAGCAAATTGTGGTTCTGTTTATTATTTGTGTGCCTGCTCCTGTGTAACCAGCAACACACACACCGATCACTGAAATTCCCCAGAACTTTATATTGTGCTCAACTCAAACCTTTCATTTTCATTAATCTGTACACAAGCATTATGCTTCTTTAATAACACCCATTTTCTACATGGTCCAGAGAGAAGCTCAGAAAAGCTAAGAGCATTGCATCATATGGTAAATTTACACTGTATTAAAATAATTGCCAGTGAGATATGTAGGGCCAACACACCAGAGTACCTCAGGGAAATAAGCTGCATTTTTGTGCAAAACTCACTCAGGGTGGATTAATGGATGTGATTTCACATTAAAGGAAGTGATTTTTCCACGTTTACAGTAAGAACTACAATGACTAAAAATAATAATCTTGACCATGTAGCCTGTAAACTGCAGGGGAAAGGAAAGATGAAATGAAAATCACAGCTCCTCTACAGATTTAAAGCTCTGATTTTATATTTTGTTACCTGGGCCACTGCAGTGTGCCTTCTTGCTTGAATCCATCTGACAATGACCCTTCCTGGCAGAAGAAAAGCTTTGGCAACAGGCACACAGAACTTAGAACCCCCCAAACAGAAGAAAAAACTACGGTGAAAAAACCGCTAAGGCATAAAACTCTACCTAAGGCATAACATTCTGAAATGACGAGGCAGGAGGAGAAAAAATTGCCTTGTGCCAATCATGTTTAAGAAAGAAAAGCAGCAATGTGCAGTGCACAGGCACGTTGGATTTCTGGCACCAGGAAATCCAGATGGTAAACAGAGGAGGAATCTCGTTTTTACACAACTGCCCCATGCACAGTAATGCTTTGTGGTCACTCCTTTCTGGTTATGCAACGTTGCTGTTCACCATAAAAGACACACAGAATTCACCAGAAAGATTTTTTTTTTTTTTTTAAGAGGTGGTTAAACCTTGCACAAGTGAGATTTTTTTTAATCTATCCAAATTGATTAGAAAGCATTAATAAAAATGTTCCAAAAAACTCAAATTGAGATTCTATGGAAAAAAAGGATAATTTTCAAGTTGTAAAAAAGCCTGTCCGAAGCAAGAATAAATAAAAAAAGGCAAAGAAAAAACCCAACCATCTCATTTGGCTGCAAAGCCTAATCAAAATAGTGATGGAACACAGAAGTGGTGCTATCAATGGTAAATTTAATGCCTGCTTTATGAGACTAAAGTAGCAGCCAAACATCATGAATAAAGATATGTTCTGCTATATCTGAAAGCTTGTGAAAGCAAACTGTCACCATGGCAACTCTCTGGCACTTACAGGAACTGTTAGAGCTTAACAACCAGTGACGTTGCTACTAAAAAAAAAAAAAAGAAAAAAAATTAAAAATTGAATGTACGTCTATTAAGCACTTCAACATGGAAAACACTTCACACATTCTGCTTTAGAACTGATTATAAGCCTTCTTTGTCTCTGCTGCCTTGAGAAAGACCTTTCACTCCTTGCTGCTCCTTCCAGACCATGAAGATGATGATGCAGATGTTTAAGGGCATGATGGGGATTGTTCCATTGGTGTGCCAAGAGGGGAAAATAGAGAAATTGCTTTGGTGTCAGCTGCTTTTAGAGCAATGCCAGAAAAGAAGAGGAGCCCTGGCAGCTTCACACGTCAATGCTGCAGAAATTTCACCAAATCTGTCTATTAAAAGAATCCAAAACTCTGCAGCAGAACTCCAGAAGCACTGAAAACAGGATGTGCAAGGTGGAAAACCAATAGCTTTATTTTAACACAGACTACATCAGTGTGAATAGAACATTTGCCATAAGCACAGACATATGACTAAGCATATTTAAATAAAAAAGGCTAGGAAAAAAATTAGATTCTGTGTTGAAGAAAATTCAGGTCACTGCCACAATCCTAGTCTTGCTGTTGATCAAAGGTTTTTGTCTCCTTCTGTGCAGTTTTTTGGGGTCCGTGGGCTGCTTCTATGTGGTCATTGACATGGGCAAGTTTGTTGACTTTTGAGCCAAATTTAATATAAAGTCCTACCACACAGTCTCCAGATCAGAGAAGGAGTTACAATTCCTTAGCTAGACTCCTTGAAATTATCCCATGAGATCACAACTCATGTGGGTAGGCCGAATACCTCTGTGTAGGGCTCTAAATCTGCAAAATCCTTGTGTGCCCGTCCCAACGGGCTCACAGGCCAGGCAGCCACACTTCAGCTACCTCCAGGTCTCCTTTGGGGCTGTATGTGGTAAAAGATCATTAATCAATGCTTTGTGGGCCACTTTGTCAAAATTAAGCATTACACATTGTCTTAAAGTTCACAGCAGAAAAAATCAGAAAAAAAACCCAAATAAGACAAATAAGTTCACAAAAAAAAAAAAATAAGACACGTTTTTAATTAATATGTCCTTTAATTCACACAAAATCCTCTTTTTGGAAGCATTATTTAAGCCCATTCAACCTCACAAACCCCATCTCTGGTTTCTAGAGAAGAAGTTTGCCGTGCTGACAGCTGCATCAGTCGACTGATGAGTTGTTTTTCTCTCCCAGTCAACTGTTAATGATGGATCCTTCCTTTAAAAGAGAGCTCAGATCCTGCCAGTTGTGTGGCAAAAGGTGGGTGCACTTCCCTGAAGGTCCAACACCTGCCCATCAGTAATCCCTGAGTGGTTCTGGCAGGGAGATGTGGATTTCTGTGTGTCACTCCTGACACGTGAGCTGCTCTGGAGTCAGCTCACGCCCACACACGTTGCACCCAAACCTCTCACTGTGTGTGAGACAGAGAAGAATCAAATTGCTCTCTCTGCAGGAGAGAAATATGGAACCACGGGTCAAGGTCCTTGTGAGGACACCTGAGAACAAGGCAATGCCATAAATCTACCAAAAAAGTGAGAAGCGGAGGAGGATGGCACCATAAATCCGCCAAGAAAGGAGATAAAGCAGGAACAAGCAGTTGATAAGAACAAACAAACTTTTGTGTTGAACTTTTGTGCTAACCTGTAGCCATTGGCACAGCCAAGCTCACACCCATTGGCTGTAGATGCTCCTTAGTCACATAATCCCCTTCCACACAGAGCATGGGGGCTAAAATCAGTGCTATTTAAATGAAGGTGAGAAAACATTTAGCCAATGAATGCAGTTTAATGTTGTTCTATGCAGGGGAGACGTTATTCAGTCACTGTTTGAAGGGTGTAAAAGTGGGGAGCTTTTACAGAGAGGGGGCTGCTCTGGTGATTTACCCCAGCAGGGAGTAAACAAATATTTCTTCTTCATCTATGTATTATCTATCTATCTATCTATCTATCTATCTATCTATCTATCTATCTATCT
>WBNP01003805.1:369323-387707 GCA_013401095.1 Passerina amoena
TCTATCTATCTATCTATCTATCTATCTATCTATCTATCTATCTATCTCTCTACCTATCTATTTATCTATCTATCTATCTATCTATCTATCTATCTATCTATCTATCTATCTATCTGTTTAATTTATCTATTTATCTTCTTGCACTCTGGGTACAACCCATTTTTGGGACAACACTGGCTGCAGCATCAGGGCTGTTCCCACACACACCCCCCAGACGTCACTGAGAACAGAATCCCCTCTCAGCTCCCTGCTGTCAGTCCAGCACTTTCATTTAAAGGTCATGGCTGAGATATAAAACTCTTTAAATGCTCACTGGAGTAAAAGAACTTTGCTCCCTGGTGTCTTCCAATAAAGAGTTTTAGCCTGTCCTTATTTGGCCTTATCTTTCCAGGGTGAGAGTAACCCTTTCACTTGAACTCCTTATACTGACAGAGAGGAAACAATATAAATATGGTATTAAAAAAAAATAAATAAAAAATAACACACATTACCTCCAATTCTGCAGCATTTTTGCTTTAATCTAATCAAGAAATTTTAATTCCAAGAAGAATTTTTAAAGGTTGCACAGGATTTTCTTTAGAAATGGATAGAATAAACAAAAGCCCACAGCAGAGTGATGCAGAGCTGCCTGAGCACAGCTGCATTAGCACAAAAGCCCTCCCTTTCCAATCTTATTAATATTTCAGTCTTTCCAGAGCAAATACATATCCTTGTGAGACGTAGTGATGTGCCAGAGACTCCTCTGAGGGCTGGAATAATAATCTTTCCATTCAAAGTCTGGCCTGGTTTCTCAAGAGGAGAAAAGAGAAAGTGAAGTGTCACAAGACTGAATCACCATCATGTTTTCTGAAAGCTTCTGCTAGACTTTGGGAGTGTGATGGAAAATTTCTCTGCTGCAGTGGGGGAACTGGTGTGAATTTCCTATCTTTGCTACAGTCAATTTAGCAATATCCACAGATACGCTGGCTTGAAGTGACTGCCCAGCAGGATTAAATTACCCTTAATAGACTGCCTTATCCCAGTGCTTTACAAAAATATCTCCTTAGGATGCTTCCAAACATACCAGAGATGCTGGCCAGCCAAGTTCTCCAAAACAGTCCTCAGTTAGCAACTTCCATACTCCACGTAAGAATCAAATTGCTTCACTGGAGCATTTGTTCCACTTGTTCCACATCTCCTCGATCAGAATCATCACCTCCCCCTTTGGGGTGCCATTATAAGGAAACGTCCTTGTCTTTTAAAAGAAAACAACATTTATGGAGCCCTCAAATAAACAGAACCTGACGCACGAGAGAAATCCCAGGCGAGTGGGAGAAACGCTGTTACTGCTCCTTCATAAATATTGTCAACACATGGCTTTAGGCGGGGTTTAGTGTGCCAACAGGAACATTTCTTGTACACCACACTGTCACTGCCTTTGGGAAATCATCTGAAAGCTTTGCTTTGCTATCATCTGGGCACCCTGGCACCAACGGAGATGCAGCTGGTGCCAGTACCTCCTGGCTTCTGGAGAAGGTGGCTGTGTTCTTGTCCCCTCCTGCCCAGGTTACCTCCTGCCAAAGGTTATCACCCCTGCAGCAAGCTGTGCTCTAATTTCAGCGGTGGCAAGTCACAGCCCAGCTCCTTTATGTGAGCTCATCAGGGAGCTGTGTTTGGGGTCTGGTTGCCCTGCTGTGAACTGTGATAGCCATCCTTGAGAGCCACCCCTCCTTCCACTGCCTCTGCCACAAATAGCAGCAACCTTTACCCGATGGACGGGACATGCAGCAAAGGGAAAATAAATAACTCCAAGTGCCACAGCTAGAGCCAGAGCCTCGGCTGGGATGAGTCAGCACAGCCCCAGCTGTACCAGCTACAGGGCTGGCTGTGATTCTCCCCTTGCAGACTGCCAGCCAAAGCACAGAGGAAAGCCTCCCAACTGCTTGGCGTTATTAGGGGATGAGCAAAACAGCTGCATCCAAAACTTTGCCTGAAAACAGGCAGCATGTGCCTTCCCTCCCCTCTTCACAATGTTTAAGAAGCTGGGAACTTCTTCAAGACTCATCTGTGTGCAGAGTGTGTTTTTTTCCCCTCCTGGCAGGACAAGAGATGCTGTTAGTGCTATAGCGTTCCAATGCTGCTCAGCAATGCTTGCAAATACTTGGATCTACTTGGACCACAAGTAGATCTACGAAATTTTAAGGAATCTTTAAAACCTTTCCTTCCCTGCAGACAGGTTTTTGTTTATGTTGACTTCCAGGAATGGATCTTCCTTGTAGAAATGCTTTCACAGACATTTATAAATAAAGGTGGGTGGTGGCTATTTGTGAATTCTTAGCACCAATGTTTCAGTCAGATAAACAGACTGAGTTCACCAAATAAACAGACTGGTGGAAACACAGAGTTTGAAACACATGCAAGACTGAAATTCATTTGCATATGCTGTTGCAAGAACAAAGGAAAAAAATGTGTCTTAGTAGAAAACAGTTTGGGCAGAAAAAGACAAAGATAGGCCAAAATAATTACATATCTTACTTGCACCAAAGATTACAGTGATTTGCTAATATTAATCACTGCTTAATGCCAAGAAAGAGCATCTTATTGAATGGGAAAGCAGAGAATTATTTTCTGGAAGTCTTCTTGACCTTTCAATCTTATGGAATGGGACACTTCCTCACTTGTATTTGGATATAGAGTAAGAAGAGCGTTGTGGGGCTTGAAAAGCTAAATTATACCTTCCTTTATAGAGTGTTGTTAGTGCAAAAAGGCTGTGCAAGAGATTATGTACTCTAGTGTCTCAGCTTTTTGTAAGAGATCACATCCAGTACATATTCCAATGGATTCTGAAGTGTTCTAACAAAAACTTTTATGTTTTTCACAGTGAGAATAGTCATTAATCTACTTTCAAGAACTAAATTTGCTTTTGTAGTTAATTAAAATAATTTTGTGCGTATTTTTACATTGCAACTCGTGCAATATTTGGAAAACAGAAACAAAATAACGAGACATCCTGGGATATTTCTTTATCAGGGTGCTAAATAAACCTCCACAATTCTAGTCTTTAGGCAAGAGCATTGCTGCAGAATGGATGGACCTCCTCTAATCTGGTGGGGAGAGGCTAAAAAAGCAAATATAGCCGTGGTTTCATACACAATGACCAAAAATGTTTGGATGTGGGATGGACCAGGATCTGCTGCAGGCTGACAAAATTCATGTGCCCCCCCACGGTGGAAGGCAGCAGCCACTCAGTGCCTGCAGCACTGCAGCATTTATCCAGAGGCAGAAATAACCTGGGTTTGAAATGAGAAAATATTTTGGAAGGAAGCCTGAAGTAAGTCAAGTAGTAGTCTAGTTCAAGGTCAAACATTTCCTCTTCTTACTTAAAACCAGAGTCAGGCTTACAGACACAGTTAGCAAGGAAATATTTTTTATATCACCAGATCTGCCGCATCCAGAGAATTGCCAGGGTTTGGGATTCAACTTGGCTGTTTCTAGAGAGCAGAGCATATGCTGTGCTACTGCCTGCCTGGCATGTCTGCTCCCTAAAATGTCTGTCTGGGTGTCTGCCCACCTTTACTTTCTCCTCCCTTGCACATTGGATCTTCCCTCCAGCAGAAAAGAAGCACTGCTGGGTGCCCAGTCTAGGCCTGGTCACTGGCACCTCTGAAATGACCTGCAAAGTACTTCCAGGAAAAGAAATGCCTCAAAAGTGGTCGAAGAACAGGGCTAAGTCAGCTGAGCATTGTGTTAGGGGTGGATGGAAGGAAAAGAAACAGAACACAAAGCAGACTGAAGGATGGGCAGGTGAAGCGTTCACAGGATTGCAGCCACTCTTTCACAGGACTGGGGGCAGTAAAGATTTATAAACCTCAGTAACAACAATGTCTCCGCCACCAACTGATAAAACTGCAGAGGACTTACTAATAGAAGGACACAAAACTTTAAGAATAACCACTTTAATGAAGGGGTTGTTTTGTTTAGTTTTGTTTTTGTTGATTTTGTTTTTGTTGATTCTGTTTTTGTTTTTCCCCTGAGGAGCTGGTCACTTGGTGAAGGAAACACAGAATTCTGATGATAAATAACAGCGTTATTGAAAAAGAAGAAATATATAAACTGAGACAGTGTACCACTGTGGCCAAAGGTGGTGGTGCCCAGTTTAAAAAGGACCTCTGGTATTCTGGCCACAGGCAGCTTCTCAGCACACACATTATGTCCCAGCCTTTAATGTTATTGAAGCATTATACACACATCATACACAGTTAGAAGCCTTTCTTGAAGCTGCAGTCACACAGCACAGTAACTGTGCTTGCTTTCACTGACCAAGCTGTTTCAGAAAAGGTTTTCCTGGCATTTTTTTTCTAGGCATTATCTAAATGCAGTTAACAACCATGGGAGAAAAGTGCAGCACATGGAAAATCTGTGAGTGCCAGGAAAGATCAGCTTTTGATGCACTGGTTTTAAATGGCAAAACTTAGAATAGACAAAGTTTAGTATACAGTATCTTTCCAGTTTTGAAGAAACCTGATTTTAAAAAAGATAAAAGTAGTTAATGACTCAGTGATAAGCACATGCAGTCCATTATTTTCCTTTTGGGATCAGGCTAAACACCTGAGGGGGATGATAGCTATTAACACTTGTGTATCACTCCAGCCACGTTGCTGCAATGCACCACGCATTTCTCTGAGACACAGAAGCTCTGGAGCTGACCTTCAGCTGCCAAAAATTACCCCAATATAATCAGAGGTACCACAGATTAGCAATAGTGAGATACTGGTCACTCCAGAAACTGTTGAAGGCATCCAGGTTGAAATGTGACACACACAATGTATGTGTGCATGAATTCAAAGCAAATATTTTAACTAGAAACGTTTACAATGGACTGGCAGCGCCCACTTACTGCTATTTCTTGATAGGGCATTCACTGCACAATGTTCTGTGTAAATTACATGCAGAAAATAGATAAGCCTCTGAAACAAGGAAGTTCAAAGGAGGAATGTGGTCAGCAGAAAACCATTTGGGGCGCTGGGGCCTGCAGTTTTGCTAAGCAAACTCAAATATTCTAGCACTGCAGGTATTTGTGTAGCTCTGCTGACTTAGCAACCACTTACACTTTCTGGCCTTTCAAAATTTGGTGGATAAAAATTGCAATTAAGCAATAAACACACCCAAGGAGATCTTCTTCTCTCTAAGTTAAGGCCTGGGGACTTCTTTGGCCCTTCTCTTCCACCTGAGATGGACTGGAGGGATCTGTCCAGTCCCGTGACATCCCTGGGTGCTCCACAGCACAATCCTGATATGCAGGTATCCTATATTAGTGGAGCAATCGGTTTTCCATTATGAAATATCTCATGGAATGTAGCAAGCACACAGCAGTGCCAAGACCATGTGCATGATTTTCCTATACCACCCATGCTAGTTTCACTGATTACTCACTTCCTTAGCTACAAAAACACATGGCAAGTTTCTTCAGGCTCAAACATCTGTACACAAAACTCTTTGGGCAAAGATGTTTCCATTCACTCACACCTCCGTTGCTGTGACTGACATTTTAAACCTACCTTAACCAAACAAAACCTGATTACAGAAAACACCAGGCTAACAAATTAAAGTACAGCCCTCCATAAGGCATCCTGCACTGTAGTTTGCTGTGTAGTCTAAATGGATACATCAGCACTGCCCTTTTCCCCTGTGCTTTGTCCTTTTCTTGAAAATTTGATATCAGGCTGAAATTGCTCTCCTCCTGCAGACACATATTCCCCTTATTTGAACACCTTTTAAAGACAGATCTGTGGGCAAAAAGAGCCTCTTGGTGCACTCTTCAGCTGCTGGCATTGCTAAAGGAAGTTGATGGGTTTAATTTCAACAATAAAACAGTGCTAGAAATTGATCTGTTCTTTTTTCTCTGTAGACCCTCCCCAATACAGTTTTACTTAATGCACTGTGGAATGTTTAAAATGCAAACTCGCCTTTAATGTGTAAATGTGCACACAAAACATTTGGAATTCATCTACATAGGGTGTGTTGGGATGATGTACACAGAAAAAGAGTCAAAGTTATCCTAAAAGCTTGAATTACTCACTGCATTTGCAGGTACAACAGACACCAGCCTCGCAACCCTTCTCCACAGCAAATACCTTAAATGTGTACTTGTAATAACCAAAATTGCTGAATCTTTTAGAGGCACCAGTGTGGTTGACATCCAGATGAATCAACAGGCTGAAAACTTGTTATCTTACCAGCCACAGATCCACACCAAAACAATATTTGCAGCTGAAAATGGGTTTTACACTATGCTTTTTGGTATCAGTGAAAGATGAACTGTAATGTACTTCCCACAAGAGAAATGGGAATACACAACAAGATAGTCAGTACACATTAATTTAATTATTGCTGTTTTTAAGCCTGATGTGAGTATTTTGCCCTGCTATATAGGACATAATAGACAGTTACAGCTTTATTAAATAAATGAAGTAAATTAGACAACTTCCCTGAAAGGAGATACCTTCATCTAGTTGTGAAAGGACTTGAACCATTTCCCACAGCAGTTAGAGGTGGTTACAATAATCTTTAATTCCCATTCTTCTGCACTTGTATTTCTAAACATAAATGATCAGGGACTGTCAAAGGAATGGTGAATACACAAGTTAAAAATCTGCATTTTAAAGGCTTAGAATTTTGCAGGAAAAAAAGCCCCACAAACTCAACTGAAAATCCCCATTCTGTCTAAGAGGCAATTAGCTCACAGTGCTGTCGTTTTCGTAAAGCAAGGCTATAATTTGAGCCCTGAAGCTTTGCAGAGGATCCTATTTGGCTGAATACAGCAGCCACCCTGTCTGAAACATTCTTCAGCAGAATATTAACATTCAAAAGGTGTACCAGAAAAACCCCCAAACCCAACAACAAAAAAAAAGTTGAAAAACCCACAGGGTATTCTCATATCCCTGCAATATCAGAGCAAAAAATCTGCTTCTCTCTTCTACTCCATTGATTATTGCTAGTAATCTGCCTGTTTAACTGCAATTAACACAACTTGTATCAGTCATTCTGAATACCAATGACAATTTATGGTCTTCAGAGAAATTCCCCAATCCCTTGCCTTAAAATATAGTGGATGATAGGATGCCAATGTGTACTTTATTTAGAAAATCATCTGACCATGCAATGGGAGAGGTATAGTCAGTAACATTTGCTGCTTAACTCCTGAACTTCTCTCTAGGTGTTTTTGCCCTGGGAGCTTTGCTCATTTCCGTGTCCTAAAGCTGCCCTTGATGTAGCTGCTTTTTATTTTGAGGGGAAAATACATTACTAATGTGAAAAGGTCCCTGTTTCCCTTTCCCATGAGAAAAATTAAGTCAGTTTTAAAATGTCAGTCAGATGGAGTGATTAAAAAATGTGAGGGGTTTTTTTGTTGCTGTTGTTTTTTTTAACTGAGAGTTTCTACTAAAAAGCAGACAAATAGGTATATTCTCACACAGACACCCCAAACCATTTTAGGTTGGTCATTTGCTTTGTCCTCTTACAGGGAAGTTCAGTTTTCAGATATTCCATATTTTCCACGGACCAGAGAAAGAACATCGGATATCATTCTTCTCCCATATTTCTCTCAGACTTCTCCTATGGACAACAGATTTGAAGCTCACCAGAACTATCTTCCTTTCTCTGACCCATGAGGATTTTCCCGTGGAGGCATCCTTTATTTTTAAACATCAACTGTGTCAGCTGCGCTGCGGCTGTCAGGGTCAGCCAGGCGGAGCGTGGGACCGCGGCTCTGTGCACGCAGCAGGACAGGCTGTGCCTGCAGAGATGATGCAGAGCTGCCACCCAGGTCACCACAGTGCACAGACTGTCCTTCTGGGGACACCCCTGTGCACCCTGGGACTGCTCTGGCTTGGGATAGTTCACCACCTGGCTTCTCATGCTTTATGAGATTTTATTTTTTATGTTTTTCAGGTCCTGCGCTGCATTAGTGTATAGCGCTGAACGCCATGTAGAGTGTTGGTAGGCTCTCTTCACATTTTGGTCAGACACAACAGTCCTTCCAGGCCTGAGAACCAAGGCCTCCCTCTGCTTCAGGGCCCAAAAATTATAAACAAAAGTGAATTGGGGAGGAGCAAACTGGGGGAATGTGATTTCATTACCTGAAGCTGTAATTGCAGAATTAACCCAGATATGCAAATAGACCAAACTTATAATGGTGTGAAAAACTCATGACCATCTTGGGTGTCGCTTCTGCAAGGCTTTTGTGCTGCGTAAGGTGTATCTATTGAAGGCCTTTAATAACTACTCACTTTATGCTCTTAGCTCTGTCTAGCCTCTGTTCTAGGCAGCCATTCCAGGGCGTCATACACAAACATAAACAAGGAAGAAAGCAACTCCTCCTGCTGTCATATAAAAACTTCCATCCATGCCTCCCTCAGAACCTTGTCCTTTGCAGGTATCCAGAGCAATCCAGGGACATAGGCCTGGCACACTCTCTGAGGGAATGTGACCATTATTTCAGCTGCCTGCACATCTCTTTGCAGAGCATTTACACGAGAACACAGCTCAGTAAAATCACAAGCCTGTCTGCCTGTCTGCTCTATGAATCCATTAATCTCACATCACGGTATACCCCTGCAGGAAAATGTTTCAGGAAGGATTTTTCAGCTCCTTGTTCTCTTTCCTCTGGATCTGTTTCTCTAGATGAGCTTCACAAAGGGTGTCCCAGGGCCCTGTTGCTACGGGAAGCAGCTTCTGCAAGGGTAATTCACAAGGATTAGAAACCTCTCCTTGTCTGGAAGATTCATGATGAGACTTGACAAAAGATGTTGAACTGCATTCCCAGAAGATCTCTGACATAGAGGTTTCATAATATTGGACAGAAGCTTTGTATTTTGCCTTTAAGTACCCTCAGATCACACAAGGTGTTGCAGACTCAGTAACAAATTTCTGCAGCGCTGCTGCTCTGTGATCCAGGCAAGCTGGTGCTCTTCCTGGGAGTACCTTTTTGTCAGGAAGAAACTCCTCATCACACACTTCCCTTTAAACAATCCTCATTGTGAAAGAAAGTTGTTATCCACTCAGCTCTAAGAAACCCAGCACGTCAGCAAAAACAAAATGAATGATTAATCTCTTAGAGGAAAAATTATCATGTAACAGTGAGAATCTATAAATCCAGAAATCCTATAAATGAAGGAACTCCTAAGGAAGGGGAGGTTTGCTTCTATCACTTTATATGCATTTTATATTAAGTAGATATTAAGTAAATATTGGATTTAAGAAAAAATTAATCAGAAGTAATCCCAGGAGACATTTTATGAGCGTGCAAAAGCTGGATGCTGCTGCCACACAGTGAGCTCAGAGGAGGCAGTGTTTCTGCCAGGACCTGGTCCCAGTAAGGTCAAAGCAGGAGCCAAGAAATAAGAAGGAAAAACCCTGAGGTGCCTCTGAGCAAGCTGGGAGTCAGGAAAACAGTCCTGTGAGTTCCAGCAGTCATTAGCCAGGGAAAGTTTGGGATGTCAGAGTTTTGTTCATATAGTACCCTCAGTGTTGCTTTGGGCACCTACAGTTTTTGGGTGTGAGTTTTGGGTTTCACAGATGCTAAAAGGTCAGTTCTAGTAGGGCTTGCAATGAGTGCATCATATCCTGGCTTCCACCCCCAGACATGGCAAACTCCAAGACTCTTATTTGATTTAAAAATATTATGCTTCACAGATGCCTCTGAATGAAAATAATGTAAAATTCTTCAATAAATACCATAAAACATTGGTATTTCAAGTAATTTCCTACAGCACTGGTAATGGGGTGAATTTGCATCTCCAGGTATTTAACGGAAAAGTTCCTTTACTGCCCTTCAAAGAAAGCTTTTTTCTGAGCCAATGTCATTAAAATATTTTCCACAACCTTGACTTGCTTTGCTATGAAGCTGTATCTTACCCTTTCTGAAAATGGAGGCTTGAAGATAATTTGGTTTAATATTTACGTGTGCTTCAGCTCCAAACTCTACATCCATTTCAAATAGTGTAAATAAAGAATAAAGGCAGCCTTTCAGAAAACAAACAACCAACCAAAAAAATAACAAAAAAACTCCAACCAAATACAACAACTAACTTTGATTAAAAGCCATAACTGCAATACTGAGACATTCATTGCAACTCAAGAGATGCTCTTTCCAGCTTGTTAGTTTGTTCTATTTTCGTCTGCCCACAGAATCTGTTACTGACATTTGAGTGCTGGAGGTGGGGGCCCTGAATTGCTGCTCCCACAAGAAGAACAGGCAGCAGTGTGCCACACACTCTGTACCAGGTGTCCCTCTTGCAGCTCCTCTGCCACCCCACTCAGAGGGGAAAGGACCATGCAAACCTGATTTTTCCTGCAGAGGTTCCTCTCACTGATGCATTCCCTGTTTTGGGAATGTTTCCTTTGGCAGGTGTGTGAAGGTGCGTGAAATATCTCCCTTAACAGAAACCATTCCAAATGTAATTTAGACATTGTCTGAGGGTGGTAAGCAAGCAGCAGGACTCCTGACTTCTCATTTGTAGCGCTATCTGGAGCACACCTGGCTCCCCTGTGGTAACCTCAGAAGAAAACCTTGAAATGGCACAACCTCTTTCTCTGCCTTGTCTATTCAACACGCTTCTACATTAGAATTTCATCCTGTGATCCACATATCAGCCAGCTTTTTCCACAACAATTGCTTGTGCTCTCCCACTTATGTTCAGTTTATGTTCAGTTTGCCAGATATTTTAGTTTTTTTGATTTTGTTTTTGGTTTTGGGTTTTTGGGTTTTTGTTTTGGTTTTGGGATTTTTATTTTATTGGTGGGACAGTGAAAACATTTTTAAAAATGGAGCATTTTTAAAGAATGGCTCAGCCTGGGGCAGGAAATATGCACCTCTGCCAGGGCAAAGCGAGAAGGATAAAGTATTGGGGAGGTTAAAAATGTTCAGAAATCTGAAGGAACAGTCACACCATAAATACGGTTTACTTTGGAGATTGTAGCTTCCCTTCTCTCCTTCCTAATAAAGTGATTATCTCTCTTTTGTATCCATTGCTTTAACTTTGCCTCAGCCTGTGCACAGAGCAGAGAGCCTGGAATCCTGGCTTGGCCAGAGGAAGACATGAGAGATTTTGTTTTGCACTCAGTGTAAATATAATTCATAATCTGATGGTCAACACTGATGTGTGTTTATACGATCTCAGCCTAAGGAGACTCCTAAAATCTGCCTCAGAACAAGGTGAAAACAGTAAATTTTGGGGCAGAGAATGCTGTTTTGTCTGTCTGCAGAAGGAAAGGAGAAAAAGAAATAAGGATAAGTTTTGGGGTGACAACATCTTTTCAAACCACCAGTATGATACAGGCAGCTTTAAATCATCTAAACGCAGAGGTGGCACTGGATGCAGATGTAGAGTTTGCAAATTATCCTGCACTCATACTGATTTATTTTTCCTTCATTTGTATTCTTTAGTGTGCACTGTGACAATACCAAAAACATCCCTAACATCATTTACATAACTTACCAAAAAAGCCAAGATTTCAGAGTTAATTTACTTTCTCCATATTTTCCTCTACTTCCCAATTTTGCCTCAATACAGCCTGGATGTGAAACTAGCATAACATGACAGAAATTCTGCTGCCGAAAATATAAATGTTTGTGAAAGGTTTTGCTTCTCTTCCTTCAGTTGGTTTATGCAGGCAGCGGGGTAAAATTTGGGTGGTGTGTGCAAGTAAGAGATTGCTAGATATCTAGTGGCTGGCAGCTCCAGAAAAACACTGGTTTAAACTTATACTTTGCATGGATAGAGCAGAATAAGAGTGGGCAGACAGATCTATGTTTAATCCATAGGCTTACTGGTAATTAAACAAGTAATGTGCAATTTTATTCCTATAATTCTACAGATTAAAGAAGGATGCCTTCCAAAAGGCATTATGTAGGAATCGTGATTTGGTGTGTGCAGTTCAGTAATGCCAGCCAAGACACATTTTATGTCCAACTCTCATTAAAATAACCCCAGAATAACATCACTGAACAGATTTTAGCAAGGAATTATAACCACTACCTAACCCACATTAGTTAGCTTGCCTTAAAAGTCATCTCGAAATAACATAAAGGCCTTTGGAATAATGAGGATGAAGGGATATGTGAAAGCTTAATGAGCAGGCTGCTGGCTTTCCTGCAGTTTGATTTTGCCCTGATTTTCAGTAACTTTGCAGAGCTGAGAGCTGCTGCTGAGAAGTGAGGCAGGATTGTCTCAGCAGAAAGGTTGGGCACAATTGCTGACCTTCAGAGCAATTTGGAATGGTGAGTATGTTCTTCCCTTTCAAGAATCCTGCTTCCTTTACAAAAAAAGTGCCCCTTCTCACAATGATGTCATCCTTTGAGAGTGTGTCATGAAAGGAAGGAGGTGGCTCCCTTAAGTAAAGCCATACAGATAAAATTTCTACACAATGTGCTGCAGAATCCCAGATGAGGAAGCTGATAACGCCCAAGGGATTGTTACTCACTGTTTTGGTTAAATTTGGTCTTTACAAAAAATTAAAGTCATCCCTCTGGCCAACCCAGAGACAACAAAGGTGGCAGTGCTTTCTCAGTGAAACCCATGGAAATTCCATGTTGAATGTTTTACACGCCCAGCAATGCAACGGCTCACACTGACGCAGCCAAATTGGGACTTCTCCCCCCACAGTTTCTGTTGTCACTGATCTAATGTCATACACTGCATTTGGAGCAGGAAATAACTGAGCATAATGTACAGTAATTTAGGAAAATGGTCATAAAAGCAGTTATTCAGTGTAAAGAATACTACCTGAACAAAGGCTGCACACATTTCAACTCGGAGCATGAAGATTTCATGTGGCAAAGTTCAGTTATGCAAATCTCTTTTCCAAATAGAATAGTAACTAGCATATCTTAATGCTAACCACTTAATGTTCTGACTCATGGAATTTATAATTCTCCAAAAGTAAAATTAGTGTCCTTAATTAAAGATGAAAGCATGTGAGTCCACATAAGGAAACACACAGAGACAGAGCTATTTACTACTGCAGTTAATTTACATTCAAGATCAGCTCACATTTTCCATGACAGGGGCAAATGACTTAATTCTGTTTTAAAAGGTAATAACGAATGTAATGGGTTTTATTTGAAAAGCCCACAACACATTAATTAAGATTAATCTGAAGGATTCCGTACTAAATGGAGCATGCTCTTGAACTGTGACAAACAAGGGAAAGTATGGCACATTGAAAAAGATATTTCAAAAGCAGCAATGCTTCACTGTGTATTACTACATTTTTCTGTGTCAAAAAATCTTTTATTTACTAATAGAAATATACGAAAAAAAATTATAACTATTAACTTGAATCATATTATAGGTCAATAAAGTTTATCTACATTCCCATTCTGAAAAGCAATTGGTAAATACAGCTCTCACTTTCTTTAGTCTGATATTTCCAAAATCAGCAATGGTCTCGAATAACACTATATTTTCTGCCTTTTTCCTTTGCTTTGAAGCATTAATGAAAAGCCACCAAGCCAACAAAGAGAACCTAAGCTACTGTGGAATGCTTTTGGACAGGCAGCAGTGAGAAATTCCACTCCATTTCTACTCCTTTCTCCAATCTCCTCCAGGCTGTCCCTATCTTGGTGCTTCCACCAAGGAACTGAGGACCTTTTCTGCTGGAAAAATCTGCAGCCAGCCATCCAGCTCCCTGGTTCTTGCTTTGAGAGGGGCTTTACACAGTCCAGGAAAGTCACTGTGTGTGTGACAGAAACAGGCAAACTCACCCCCACAGGCTGCCACCACTCCCTTTGCATCAGACACAGCTGTTGTGCAACTGCAGCATAAATCAGGTGTGGAAAATTCACCCAAGGAATTAAAAATGAAGAAAAACAAAGACATTGTCATCAGACCAGTTAGCATCTCGAGAGATGGGCAGAGAGGGGGGAAACTGAAGGCAGAGCACCAGGGCTGCCTCTTCCAGCAGAGCAGCTGATTATTAAATTGGCTTTAGGCTGCAGATTGAAAGTGCATCCTAAGCCTTGGTGCAGAGATGGGGAGGAAAATTGTTGGGAAGGATGAAAGTTTGACAAGAAAGTCTCACAGATAGGTGTGCTTAGCAGAAAGATTTTTAAATGTAGAGTTTGATGGAGGAATAGAGATGGAAGCAAGTTTTGATATAGAAGAATTCCTGAGCCAGTCTTACTGGCTAACCAAGGAGGCAAAGGGTGTGTTAGTTAGAAAGGGTTTTTATGGCTTAGAGCAAAGGATAAACCCACCTCAAACAAGAAGATGTTTTTACCAAGCAGAAAGATAGCACAGGCAAACAAGCCAGCAAAGTTGCAAGTAGAAAAAAGGTCTCAGAATTTTCCACTGCAAGAAAACTGAAAAACAACTTCTGGCTTAAACTGTAATGTACTAACTTTTAGTGACTAGAGAATAGTAACATGAATATGGTAATTATAGTAGTTATGATAGGCTGTAGATAATAGTTGAGGTATAGATTGGTTCTACTGTATGAAGATGCTCAGCAGAGAAAAGTCTATAATGCACTGTAACCAAAACCAAAGGGTCTCCAGGCCTGCCTGTGGCTGGAGCTGACAGCTGTAGGCACAGGCTCTGTCATCCATGACCCTGGACTGCTGGAACCTCTTGGATACAATAAACTGCATTTTGGAGAGCCCCTGGAGTCCCACATCCCTCATGTAGGCTCTTACAGAAAATGACTGTGCAGTCTCCTCCTCTTAGAAACAAAAGTTTCGGACAGAGGGGAGGACCCAAGGCTGCGGCAGAGCTGTGGGAACCACACCTGCAGCAGGACAGGAGCAGAGCAGGGGTAAAAGGGAGCAGACAAACACTGACTTCAGCAGTCTGTGAGCCTGGAGAGAAGGGGAAAGCAGCTGTGAGAGGGGATTGGGAGAAGCTGTAGGAAAAAAGGCTGAAGGCAGAGAAGACTCGGGGGACAGAGAATTGCAAAATCGTGGTTTTGTTTAAGTGCACGTGAGAGTAGGAGAAAAGTGTAATGACTGAAAGGAAGGGGCAGAAGTTTCCTGCATATCAAAACACCTGGGAAGAAAGCACAGGAAAACACCAGCTCAAAGGGTGTGTGCATACCTGGAGACACATATTAAGGTGTTAAGATTGTAATCATGCCATAAACCAAAGGCATATCTGGTAAAGCAGCAGAATATTAATGGCAAACTGCAAGAGTCTCAGCCATCCATAGCCACACTTCTTTACACTCATTGTACACCCCCTGACACCACCAGAAAGGTGACACCATCATCTTTCTTATGTTCTTGTTGTGACACCATGAGACAAAACAAGGGGAAAACTCCAGGGCCCGAATTCTGGGGGATCATTTACCTATCACTCACTTCCATGTTGAAAAGTGTGATTGTAGTGTTTTTAAACTTAATGTGATAAAGCTAAAGCTTTAAACGGTGAACCACTTTAATGGTTTAAACACTTTAAGAAAATAAAAGGACTATTTAAATATCTTTCTTGTGTTATCTATCCTTCTTAAATTATTTTAATAAGAAACAGCAACCATTTCATCTTGAAACAAGACATATTTTTTCACAGAGAGAACTATAAAACACTGGAACAAGCTCCCTGCAGACATGGTGGGATCTCCATGTCTGGAGGTTTTCAAGATGGGATTGGACGAGGTGCTGGATAATCCCCTTGATGCTGCTTTCCCACAAAAAGGATCTCCCAACCTGGTCTATCCTGTGATTCTGTGACTCGTTTGAAATGTCTGATCTGTCAAAATTTAAAAAGAGAGCAGCAATAAGCATTGCTCTGGGAGATCTTGTCAAACACCATAAAGATGAAAAAATGTTTTCATTACTCCTAAATGGTTCTGATTAATGTCAAACACTGGTTTTCAAACCTCCCTCCAGTATCTCCTTCAGCCTTGTTGAAGGCAGGTTCAGGAAAGGTACTGGGGTGATTTCTAACTAAAGGCTGCAGCCATGAACACTGAAAATGTTACCAGATGGGGGTGTCATTGCTTTTGCCAGCACAAGGTTATTTATCAAACCTTCCTGATGGTGTTACATCTTGGTAGCCCTTAAGGCTTTCCACAATATGAAACCACATTTCACATGAAATGCATGTAAAACTGAGATATAAAATAATACTGAAACACTTGTGAAATTTAAGAGAGAAGATGGCTTATCAGAACTGGAGACTCCTCATTTTTGTTTCTCAGGCTTTTCAGTGGTATGACAGATCATCTCCCTCTTGCCTGCCTAGGAAACTTTGCTCTGGTTTGGTGGGGGCTAATATTGATTCATTAATTCATTAATTCACTCCTTTATTGCCAGTCAACTGTAAGACAAAAGAGATATTGTTCAAAACCCTCACCTGACTTCAAACAGAGGCCTCAGGCTTTTTAATTAACAAAAAATAATAATTGGGATATATACTGCAAAGAAATGCACAGCAAGACAATACTGCTGTTAGCACTGGTCAGAGAGTTTATTTAACAAATCCAGTTTACCTTTTTCCTTCTGACAGACATGATTTGAAACACTTCCTTTTGAAGGGATGAGCAATAAAAACTCACAGCCCAGCAGTAAATATGTGCCTAAATACACATATTTACCTTGCTCTCTACTTTCTCTCCATGCCCAGCCATTCTGGCATCCTGGATGCACAGCCCTCCCTGTGTCACCCTGCTGTCCCCCCTCTCCTGCCTGGCACAGGTCCCATCAGGAGCTGTCACCCTCTGCAGGCAGCAGAGACACCTTGTGAGAATCCACAGAATCAGAGGGGTTTGGGAAAGCTGCAAAAGGCAGGCCCCAGAGGCAGCAGAACTGTGATTGGAGCTAAGCAGCAGCCATGAGATTGGTCAGCAGAAAAATTATTTAAAAAGTAGAAAAGCAAGGACAAACAGAACAATGATCTGTGTATTAATGCTGGTCTAGAATAACTCTCTAAGCTACAGAAAAGTTTATCTAGTGAGATATTAGGAAGTTTGAAGCTTAACAATGGAGCTCTGTGCATTGTGTTTGAAGGCTCACAAGCAGGTATTGTATTTGAAAGAAGCAAGCATTGTTTAACCAAAGGTACCTGTGCTTATGGTGATTGGATAGAACTACTGTCCATATAGAATATATACTATACAGATATAAATACTGTCAGTGTGCTTTTGCTTTGTGGGATTGGTCAAAAAACTTATAAAGTGAGTTGTAACATTGAGTTCTTGGTCTGCTGCCTGGGATGTGAGCTGGAGGCATCTTCCCATTGTCATAACCATGAAATGAGACTGATGCTGGAAAATCAAACAGCTCAAGGCGCGTTCCTCAGCAGTTCTGTCCCGTTTGTGATTTGTACACAGACCCACAGCTGGCATCAAAACCTCAGCCTCCTCTCATCTGGGCATCTACCAAGGACCTGTGCCAAAGAGCTGCACTTGAGTCACTTCTCCAAGACTCCCTGGCTTCACAGAGAGCAGCCAACCCATCCTTAAACAATTGATCAGTCCCTGCTGGTCAGCACTGCATCCACACCTGCAGGGCACTGAGGGTGCCTGGGATGTTGGATTTTCAGCAAGGCAGTGCCCTCACCCCACAAGGCACAGCCTTGCTTTGTCACTGCTGCAATAACATTAGGGACAGCTGCAAAATCAGCTGTTTCTCCCCTTCATATGCTGCTTGTCTAAGTACATTTCATTTCAGAGAATTCTAAATGGTCACATGAATATTTTGGCTTAAATTTACTGTCATCAGCATCCACCTGGTTCTTCGTCAAAATTGAGGGGGCAAAATATACCACTCTCTTTGATTTTTTCCAGTTCAGAAGAACCTGCTGTGCTGGTAGACCTGAATGATTTCATTTCTCTGCACAACCTCTTAGCAAAATGTTAGGCATAGAGGGCTTCTTCACCAAGAAAGAAAAGACACTCTCTTTTGATAGATACTTATAATAAACTCTTGATTGTGTAAAAAATTCTCTGAGTTTGCTTTTGTTTCAGAAAAAATGTGGTCCCCTGCAGATACTGCATTTTCCAATGAAAGGCATTTCTCTGAAAATTCTCCAAAAAGTTTCATATTAAACGACTAAAAATACCAAAGTGAAATCTTCTTTAAAACATAAAAATAGTGATGAAAATCTCATTGTCCCATTCACAGCCTATTCTTGTCATTACAAACAAAAACTTGAAATCAATGTTTTTTCAGTGCACTATTTGGAGCCAACATGAGTTTTTCCCAGGGCAAAACCAATTACTCTGGTAGATGTTTGTCTGACATCCAACAAATAATGTTTCTCCTTCTTCTCCTCCTCCTCCTCCTTCATTTTGTGAGATGGTTGTGTGTGTTTAGGTCCCACTTGCCCTTAAATCCTGCCTTTTGAAGGCCAGAATCTTCATTTTTCTCTAAATGGAAGCTGAGGTTCTCACGTGGTCACAAGCCAGTAG
>WBNP01003805.1:397923-427755 GCA_013401095.1 Passerina amoena
TCCCTGGGCCGGCCCTGCTGAGGCCGCACCTCGAGGCCTGGGGCACCTCTGGGCCCTCACACAGGGAATGGAGGGGCTGCGGTGTGGCCAGGCAAGAGAACGGAGCCGGGAAGGGAATGGAGCCCCAGGAGAGGCCGAGGGAGCTGGGAAGGGGCTCAGCCTGGAGCAAAGGAGGCTCAGGGGGCCCTTGTGGCTCTGCACAGCTCCTGCCAGGAGGGCACAGCCGGGGGGCTGTTACCATGATATTTTCTGAAAAATCCCCTCGCCAGGATTTTTTCTCCTGAGAAGCTGGGAAGCTTCAGCTTCTCCATGTTTTGCTGCTCTGGAATGTGATTTGGAGAATTGTTTATCCAGCATGGGAATTGTTTGTAATTAATGACCGATCCCAGCCCAGCTGTGTCAGACTCTCTGAGTCTGTCACGGGTTTTTATTATTCATTATTTTCTAGCTTTCTGATGTCTCCTTTCTCTTTCTTTAGTATAGTTCTAGTATATAATTTTCTTTTAACATAATATAATATCATTATATAATAAATCAGCCTTCTGAGAACCTGGAGTCAATTCTCATCTCTCACCTCATCCTGGGGACCCTCACAGCACCACAACAGGGGGGTCGGGCTGTGCTCCCGGGAGCAGGGACAGGAGCAGAGGGAACGGCCTCAGGCTGGGCCAGGGCAGGTTTACATTGGAATTTAGGGGAAATTTCTTCACCCAAAGGGTTGTCAGGCATTGGAACAGGCTTCCTGGGGAAGTCTTGGATCCACCACCCCCAGTGCAAGGAAGTTTTAAGTCACCGTGTTCACCTGTTACCTACACGTATCACATGCCTTGTGTTTTTTTTGGTTTTTTTTTTTAGATTTTCAGCAGTTCTGCTTGTGCAACGGCAAAATAAATGCCCTTGGCTTCGGCTGCAGCAGGACACAGCAGATTTATGCAGGTGTTTGTGCTCAGCAGAGAGAGAGAGACACCAGACACAGGCAGCTGTTCTATCTGCAAACCCTCACACAGGAGTCTGGCACCCCTTGTGATTTCCCTTTCTTGTTTTTTGGCCTCGGTATCCCTCAAGTGGGTAATTACAGGATGGTTTTCAGGGTAGCTCATCTCCCTTTCACAGAAGCACACAGAAGAAAACACACGCTCAAGGATTACGCATCCAGAAAGTAAAATGCCAAAATGCTTTCGGCCCAGCACATGGCATATGCAACCCATAAAATTAATACAGAATTACAGCACTAAAGCTGATTATGAATAGTGCTAAGTGCAAGCACAGAAGGAAGACGTGTAGAAGACACAGTTACATCCTCTGCCAAGAAACATTTCCCTCCTACTATACGAACTTCAGAAAGATATGCACTGAAATGTCATTATTTTATCTGTTTTATGTGTTTTCACACCAGATTATTAAAATTTGCTAGAACTTCCCTGTACAAGCAGGAATTTTCTGAGTAGCTTTCAAAAAACTCTCAGCAACAATATGCCTTTCATTAAAAAAATTAAATTTAAAGGTTGTTGGGCAACTCCGCAGTTGGAAGGATGCAGCAGAGGCAGGACACTCTGCTCAAGTCCATCCTGAAAGCGTGTGCCAACACTGACTGGAAGGATCTGCTCTCACAGAATAGTGTTTATTCACTATTCTTTCACTTCCAGATGAGTTCATCCAGCACCAAGAAGCAGGGTGGGTTTGGTCACAGCCAATGAGCAGACAGATTAATTTCTGGGGAAATCTGAACTCTCAGTTCTCAAAACTAAGAGAAATCTTAGGTTTCTGTGGGCTTTATTAAACTTATTTTTAAGATGTGGATTCAAACCCAGTTTGTTTTGCCATGACTTAGAAGTCATAACAAACTGTGAAGAAAACACTTTATTTTCCTATTCAATTAAGTGTATAGGAGCAATGCTTTGGTGTTAGATAGTTCTGCAGATCTTGAGAAAAAAAATCTCTCATGACCTCTGCTGTCTTTAAATGAAATAAAAAAAATGAAAACATGGGGGTACCATATACCCCACATGAACTGCTGTTTAAACACTGGTTTAAACACTGATTTAAGTTAGCAAAGGACTGGGACTTTGACTAAAACCAGTTATGTTTCATTCAACAAAAAAGTGAGATGTGAATTTCCTTATGAAGAAAACAGAGAGCAAATTGTGTATAGGGAATATAAACAGCCTGCAGCGAGAGGAAACTAAAATTAGCAGAGTAAATTAAACAGGTAATTCAAAAATGCAACAGGAGGTCTTCTGTGGGCAAAATGATAAAATTTTCTCTTTCATAGCAGGAAAAACTTCACTACTAGAAATGAATCTAAGAAGAGGCAGCACTCCTTCTGCTTCCCTTTTCTGAAAGTGCAATTAATGACTTTTTGCAATTAATGTATGGACTTTGCCAATACTGCTTCATGTGCATCAGATAACGTGACAAGTCTTAAAATGCTTATTTTATCACAATTGCAATATATTATTATATTATTTTATCACAATTGCAATATAATATTCTAAATATTGGGATGTTCACTTCTGATATATATTCTGATATAAACACCCTGAGAACCACAGACAAAAAGAACCAGGTAACAGTGTAATTACTTATTACAGCAACTCCCATTATGTTAAAAATATTCTCCTGCCCTTTCCTTTTCAGACCCAGGTTTGTTGATTTTTGGTTTTAATGCATTTTATCAAAATAACTCATTTCAGTACCTCCCTTGAATGTGTAATTCTGTTTACCAAGATACATTTCCCTCCTACTGTACAAACTTGAAAACATATATGTACTGTAAGGTCATTAATTTCTGTTTAATTCACACCAGATTATTAAAGGAGCATTATTATCCAAGAGCAGCATCTCAGGTCCACCACTATTAATAGTATAATTAGTAATGAAGTTAGTAACAATTAAAAAATACACTACATATTATATATTACATAATATGTAGATAATATATTATATTTATATACATAAAAATAGTATATTATTAGTGTTATTATATAACTGCTCTCCCTGGGAGTTCTTTCTGAGCTTGCTGCTGTGCCAGAAACTGTTTTTCACCTCTTGTGGGATGGCACAGATATTCAGAATCCCACTACTGGTCAAGACATTCACGCAAAACTGCACTTTTCCAAGAACCTGCAGAGCATTCAGCACTTACTTTGCAATGGCTGCTCCTGCAAATGTGAGGATTACATAATGAAAACGACCCCTGGGCACTGTGCATTCAGTGTGTTATTGTAAAAGCAGAGAAAGCAGGTTATACTTGAGGAAAAAATAAATTAGGGTCCCTCTCATGGCAGTGAACTCAACTGCAAGGGATGAATACACAAATATTCAAGCTAAGGCAAGTGAAAACTTTCACAACTCAGAGAACTCTTGATGGAGTAAGGTGAGAAGGGTACTTAACTGAGTGATTCAATGCATTATTCACAACAAAACTACAGCAGTAGCTAATTTTTAGTTTGATCTTTATCAAACACAGGCTGGTTGCACTGACCTGACAACAAAGATTAAAACAAGATTGAAAGTTCTAGTGCGTGATTTCCAAAACTAGATTTTTTATTTAAAAAAAAAAAAAAAAAATTAGATTCACTCGTGTCTTGGAGCATCCTTTAACAGGAAGCATGTTTTTGTGGTCAACACCAAAAAACTCCAGGCATAACAGAGAATTCCATGTGACTTTGTATTAAAACAGCCAACATAATCTTGGAAAAACAACTTACCTGCTTTCTCCTTTAACTGCTATGAGGTACTTCCCTATTTTTTACACAGCTACATTTGCTCACACACGTAAAATACCAAGACAGTTGAAAATCACTTTCTCACAACAAAATATTTATTTTTTTCCTGTAACCTTAAAGCTCCATCTCCTTTTAATCCAGTACATGAAAAGCCCCTGTGTTAGCTCAGAAGCAGCTGTTGAGGTTTTTTGGACCTGTTATTCCTCTGTGTATTCCCAATTTAGCTGACAGGCCATAGTCTGGCCAGCAGAATCAGCTGGCTGGAGTATCCAAAGCTTTGACAGAATTCTGCACAATGCGATGATAAATCAAACCAATTGGCCCCTTTTTCTTTTAGGAACTTGAAATCCATTCACCCTTAGTTTTATAACTTTTTTTTCCTGAATTATGTAACTATGGATGGAACAAAGCCATAAAGTCAAAGCTAAATTACTCCCAAGATTCAGGATTTCAAAGTATGAGTTCTTGATAGGTTACAAACAGAAGTATTGAAGTTAAAATCCACATCAGAAAATTAATCAAGTTTGAAGCTATTTTATTCTTAAGTCTGTTAACAACTTTTCATGGGATACAGCATGTTCTAATTTACTACTTGTTCCTGTGTCTGCTAACAGTAGGAAATAAACAAAAGCATTTTTTTCTTTTTAAAAATTTGCTCAAAATTATTAAATGTAATTGCAAACTAAACACACAGAGCTCTATGTTGCAAAGCGAACATTATTCAGTGAAATTCCTTACTTTCATCTGAAAAGTGCAAAGTTTACTGTTATAAAAAAAAGGGGGTACTTTTACAAATATACTAAAGAATTGTTGAAAAAATTCTCATTTTCATGGGTTTATACTTACAGAAATCCTTCAGAATTTCCCACTTGAAAAACACCCCCTGAAAAACCTCCCCTATGTTGCATGGAAGGGTGAACATAAAAAGCAACTTATAAATTTCATTAGACAGAGGTACAGAATCACATCTGTGCTAAGTGTCTCTGCTGGAAGATTTGCATGTTTGTGCTCTCCTAAAGCTGGCCAAAATTGACCACCAGACACAAGGTATTCCATATTCCTGATTTCTCTACCACCTCCTGCATTCAGGACTCACCAGATGTTCCTATCTCTCTGGCACTCTCCTGATTCCTCTCACATCCTTCCATACTCTGTGCTTTTTCTGCCACTCCTCATTATCTTCCCAAATTGAGCAGGGGGTCTAAAAAAGGTGACTGGTATTATTATTTCTAAAGAGCTTTTGTTAAAGGAGAGCACTCTGGAAAGAGTATGAGCAGTTATTGAGGCTGTTTTGTTCCTGATTTTGGACCAAGATGTTCCACTAAGCTGTAATTGCTGCTCCATCAGACCCCACATGCCCCATCCCTTCACAGAATTTAGGGACAATCTTGAGAGAGGCAGCTGGGTGAAAGCTGTCAGACTAATTTCAACAGAAACGTGTGGGGAATTTTTATATCCATGGTTTTTCTCATCATTTTCCCCATCTCAGAGCCATGCTGATCTGGGCAGTGCTGTGATGAAAAACTGAGGCCAGGAACAGAGCAGTAACTTCTCCACAAAAGTAGCAACAAGTGCAGAGCCTTTCCCAGCATTTTAAAGAATCTCAGCTTAAGGACCTCATAGATCTTCTTAATGTAATGCAAACTCAAAGAGCATGGCTGGTTTTTTTACGTGAAACATCGTTTAAAAATGGTAGTATAATAGTAATACATTTACTAGTTTTTATGATTTCTTCTGGCACTCACATTGGAGCGAACTCGGCAGAAATTCAGCAGCTGCACCCACAAATTACCTCCTGCCGAGATGTGGCAGTTGAGAGTTGTAACAAAAGTTACATGTCTGAAATGTCTCTGCTTTTCTAAGTTGATCTGTGTATAGATTTAACGTCCCTTATTGAGCTTCCTCTCTTATTGTTGGCCACAACACAGCCCTGGAGTGGTAAAAAAGCTGAACTGTCTCCGTAATACGGTTCAGAATTTATCCATGTAACTCAGAGCCTGAGCAAGGCCTCCAGAAAAATGCAGGAAGCAATTTCCAACTTTTTAGCCTCCCAGATCACAGTCCAGACATTTTTCCTTGCCTTGGCCTCTCAGGGAAGAAGGTGAGCTTGTGGTGTTCATGTAAGGATGTGACTTTTCAATACACAAGCAAATAATGCTCCCCAAAGAGAATGAACTAATAGGTAGTTACAAAGCTACACCATTTCAATTCTTCTGGGAGCTGTAAAAATAAATCATGAGACCTTCATGAGCCACAGACAAAACATTTCATTGACCACATTGTCTTCCTCTACTCCTCTCACCTCTTAAAAAGTGAAGGCCAGGGACAGGAAAGAGAGAAAGAAAAGGGTTTGTTTGTCTTCAGTTTTAATTTTCAGCCATGCCAGGGCACCTAAATCTACTGATGACTTTTATGTCCTCCTCCTCTGCATCACAGATGCTGCAAGCAGGGGGTAAAACAGCAGCATTCAGTTTATTATCTACTGCAAACTGAAATAACAGTAAATGCAAAGATGCCTTTGCTGCATAATGACAAAAAAACCTCTTTGTATCACCGTTTTGGTTTAACAGGGAAAGAAAAAGTCCCAGTGAGGGACTGGATTGAGAGCTGGATCTTGTTTGCTTGTTTAGTACGTGACAAATCTGCAAACTGACCACGCAAATACAACTTCAAAGATGTTCACCATCTGTAATAAAAACCAAGCCTTTAAAATAGATGCAATTCTCTAGGGAAAACATTTATTCAACTACTTTACAGAGTAAGCCAATTAAGGCCAAATATATTACTTGGAAATAGACAGGCTTTCACTGGGTACAAATATGAGCTGGCTTAACAGTATACTGTATACAAAATGTTCTTTGAAAGCACCTAAGAAAGGTAAAGGCTGAGCAATACATGCTGAAAAACTGCTTATTTAAGGCAAACAAAAAGTATTTGTTTATTCTTTGTTTCTTAAAAAAGTATTACCAAAATATTTCTTCACAATTACTTCCGTATTTCTAAGTAAAGATTTAAGATTGTGTGAGCATGGATGGAAGATATTTATAGCCACAAAAAAAAAAATCAGACACCACTCAAAACTTATATGAGAAACAGTGAACTCATGACATCATGAAAGCTTTTAGACTTAAAAGTGTTTAGAAAACCCAGAACAGCAAAGCAAGTGATACACACATGACCGTTTTTCATAATCAAATTACTGACAACTGTAAATACATAGAAAAAAATTACATAATTACATATTACAGATGACGTCTGGAAGCACTGGAGTAAATAATGTTATTGAAACTGCTGAGATGATTTCATGTGGGGAGTGCAGTACCTGATCTAAAACCCACTGAAGCAACTTGAAATTTTGTCTGTGGTTCTTCAGGTGGCCACGAATTCAATTACTGTTACATAAAAAGCAGAAAGATGCAGCACAGAAAATGAAAATTCAGAATTATTTAGCAACGACTTCAACTAACAGGGCATGGATTTGTGCTCTTCTTCAGCAGCTCACTCTTAGGTGCTGTAGAGACTACTTGGCATCACTCCTGAGAACTACATACAGACACCAACCCAAGGAGGTGATAGGTATCCCCTAAACATATGCCCCAAAAACCACATGTAATACAGAAGGTAGTCTCTCTGGATTGAAATCCATATATAACATACATGTTATGCTGTCAACATGTTTATATTACTAATATAATAGAAATAGCTAAACAAATATCCCCTTTAGAAAGAATACTAACTGTCTCAGCAAATGGCTGGTAAGGTGTCACACACACCACAGCACATTCCAGTTAAAAAACTGCAATGCTGCCTGTAGCAGTCATAAATACATGTTTGCTTTATGAATCATACTGGAAATCACACATTAGCTAAAAACTGCAATTGCTCACTTCCACTCCTGGAAATCACCTTCACTTCTCAAGAAGCAGAGACGGTTTAGAGTTAAAATCACAAATCCTGCATTGCTGAGGACGGGAACGCAGGGCTTCCACTTCGACCCTAGAATCAAGCCCAGCGTTCCTGGCCTGAGGATGTCCCTGCTGTCACACGGTCCTGGGTGGCAGCTGCTGTTTGTACATGCCTGCCAGGGCCTTGGCTGCGCTGTAGATCATCTGCCGGCGGGACATGCCCGTGAACACGGCGTGCCAGTCCGTCCTGCTGGCGTTCAGCACGCTCTTCTCCAGCACCTCGCCCACCGTCACCAGCAGCCCCGACCACCTCAGGCTGTAGTCCTGAGGGGTCAGGCTCTTGGCCTGCGTGTAAAAGTTTGACAAGGGGTTACTGAAACAGTTTGGGATTAGCAGATTTGCATCTGTTGTCGGATTTAAGCGACTTCTGCAAGAATCGTTCTTGTATCAACAGACCTATGTGGAAAATTAAAGGGTGTGAGAAGTGAATTTGTCACGGGCATATTTTATGAAAAAATCCTTTCTCCTTTTCCTCCTGAGAAGCTGAGAGGCCTCAGAAACAAAATGTAAACAATAATTATCTGCTGTTGTGGAATGCAACAGGGGCATCTGTGATTGGTCTCATGTGCTTGCTTTTAATTAATGGCCAATCCCAGTCCAGCTGTCTCGGACTCTCTGGTCAGTCACAAGATTTTATTATCATTCAATTTTTTCCTTTCCTTTCTAGCCTTCTGATGAAATCCTTTCTTCTGTTCTTTTGGTATAGTTCTAATATATAATTTTCTTTTAATACAATATATATTATAAAATAATAAATCAGCCTTCTGAAGCATGGAGTCAAGATTCTCGTCTCTTCCCTCATCCTGGGACCCCTGTGAACACCACTACACAAATTTCAGCTATTCAGAAATTGGTGCTACTGAAAAAAAGCCCCAAAGTTACTGTTTGCTCTCCCAAAACAACATATGAGGATCAAACCCCAAAGAGTTCTGGTTATAAATTCTTCATGGAAACATTTATTTAAAAAGAATTTTCAGGCCAGAGTTAACTGAAGAATGACTCATATCTGCTGTCAGGCAACATGCAGTGACTGGAGTAATTCCCAGTCTGTGCCCAAAGAAAAATAAACCACTTCCAGAAAAACTTCTTTTGGTGGTATTTCAGAACTGCACCCTACTGCAGCTCATCCCGTTATTTTCACTCAAATGAACCATGGTATTTACAATATTTAAATATTCTGATTTTTACAAGAATTTTACATCCTTGTCAAAATACCACATTTGAAATCAGCCTTGTCTTTTAGCTGGGACTCTGTGTGTTCATAGGGGACCTAAGTCCAAGTATTGATCTGGGAAATGAGAATCTTAGTTTTAGGAACGAGTTTTCAGAGAGTACAACATGCTGCCTGCTTGGTTAGTATCTCTTTTTAAACAGGAGAGTAAAACTTGTGATAGATATTGCAAATATCCAAAGTGACAGATACTGCAGAATGAGACTCTTGACTAAGAAAAGCTTTACTATAAATGTCTAAAGATTAATTCATGAACATGATGCAAAAATATTTTGCAAATATATTCATAAATAATTCATAAACATGATGCAAAAATACCCTCATTCCATAAATGAAAACATTTAAGTGTAATAACTTCCGGTAAGAACTAACATCATAACTAAAATTAAAACTTCAGTCTTATGTCTCAGCTGTTAATTGGTAAGAAAACTGAAAAATGGAAAAACTGAAAATATGTTCTCACCTGCTGAACATATTGCAAAGGCACTGGTGTTGCTTGGGTGAATGCTTCCAGGTGAATTCCATGGATTGGATCCTCAATAATCAGACATCCAATGTCAAACCACCTGCAGTGATGTGCAAATTGTTTTATTTCTGAGTACTTAGGATCACTCTGGTGGAAAACCAACATGCTAGAAGTTGAATTATGAACATTTTACAAACTCTGTCGCAACTGCAGTAATAATTTAAAAATGAAACTCATCAAACTGTTGTGGTATTTTGCAAAGTGAAATTTGCGTATGTCACTTTTCATCCATCCATCCATCCATCCATCCATCCATCCATCCATCCATCCATCCATCCATCCATCTCTCATAATAAGTGCACGTTTATGCATGTAAAATGCATAAAATACACAGAATACAAATTACATGAAACTTACAAATCAAAGAAAAAAAAGCTGGACGGGTGGGTGTGTGGGCAGACATAATCCCTTGGCCACAGGTTTTCTGCTACAGTTTTCATTCAATCTTTCAAAGAACATTTCTCATTAAAATAACCTTCCCTAACAATTTTAAAGAAAGTTGTGTATTTATCATTCAAGTTCTACATTCAGAAGATTTTTTGTAAAGTCTAATGCTATAGCAATAATTTAAATTATTTATTCAGGGAAACATTTCTGCCTGTCTGGGCCACATAAACCTCATGGTAAGAGTTTAGTGGAGCCAGACAGGAAGAAGCAGTTCCATCATCCTTGTAGGAGGAATAGAGCACTGGAATGCTTTGACCGGCAACTATTAAAGACTGCTGAGAAAGCCTCATGGTTAAATACAACTTGCTTCCAATTAATAATGAAGTTGCTGGTATTTTCTTGTCTTCTCATGCTTGAATTTTTATCCATGTGATGGGCTTTTATTAATTTTTTTGACAGGTACTCTCCTTTTGCTCTATTTTTTAATTTAGCATTTTTAGTGCAATATAAATGAGGAGCTTTCTGAAGTAAATAGGAGTAGGAAGAAGTTTTAATTTTTGTTTGGCATTTATTTCCATCTAGTCTGATTTAGTTTTATTGACTTTTCAAAGAGGATTAACTATGACATACATTATTAGTAGTGTGGGTAATTACTTGAAACTCCTCTCCTTTGGACATGTACAAGCATGGTCAACACTGGAAGAAAACTATTTAAGCTTGCATTAAGCAAAACAGCATTGTCCCTAATGTTTTGGCATTTAATTATAAAGCTGCTTCAAGAACTGCCAGTCAAACTACATTACAAAATCAAGTTGCAATGCATTTTGAAACAGCATTTTTCTGTCTGTGCAGTGCGTTAGATGCAATAATACATTCTCAGTGAAAGGAAAACATAAAATACATTATTTGATAAAATCATATTGTTCTAAATGCCAGAATATCTCCCAATATCTGTTCTGACACAATTTCAGAGAGAGAGAAGGGAGGATGCACACCCCAATGCACAAACTATTAGCCAAATTCCAAATTTTACTGCTCCTTAATTTTTTCAGCTCATTTCACAGTGTTTTTACATTGTCAGTCTACAAACCTGACAAGGATTTCTTTATATTAAGGTCTCAAGCCTGGACAAAAAGCTGAACATCACCAAAAACAAGCCTGCCAAAATACTTCAGATAAATCTTCTCCTTCTTTCTCCTTCTCGTTCTCCTTCTCCCTTTCTCCTTCTCGTTCTCCTTCTTCTTTCTCCTTCTCATTCTCTTCTCCTTCTTATCCTCCTTTTCTCCTTCTCCTTCTTTCTCCTTCTTATTCTTTCTCCTTCTCATTCTCCTTCTCATCCTCCTTCTTCTTTTCTCCTTCTCCTTCTTTCTCCTTCTCATTCTCCTTGTCCTTTCTCCTTCTTATTCTCCTTCTTTCTCCTTCTCATTCTCCTTCTCCTTTCTCCTCATTCTCCTTCTTATTCTCCTTCTCCTTCTTTCTCCTTCTCATTCTCTTTCTCCTTCTAATTCTCCTTCTCCTTTTTTCTCCTTCTCCTTTCTCCTTCTCCTTCTCCTTCTCCCTCTCTCTCAAACTGCCACCAGCTCCTTACAAGGAGTATTCCCAACGTGTCCCCACCCTCCTGGGATAAATGCAAGGCTCTCACTTGTCAGGAAGCAGCTCCTCGATGAAGTTTTCCACGGACACAGCAGGCTGCTTCTCGTGGATGACTCCTGTCCGGCGCAGGCTGTCTATCCTCTCCTGGGCTCCCTGAGTGGCAGCACAAGCTGTTAGACAAAACTCTGAACCACAGCTTAGTGCTGTGCTAGCAGATCAACCCCAAAAGAACCCTACAACACAGTTTTCAAAATGACTCAATAGGAAAAAAAAACCCCAACCACCCAAATTAGTGAAAGGCCAGGAATCCCAAACAGTAGCAAAACCTATGGTAAAGCTAATAAAATATTTTTAAAGTTTTTTTACATTCCAAGAAAAATACCCAGGGTAGCATGCAAAGAATTCCTAAACTGTGACAAGAATTTCTAACCTGTGATGGTTTTAACTCTCACTTAAAGCATCAGTGTATATCTGTGTTACTTTGACATTTCTACCACTTCCAACTTCTGGATTTAGGGTGTTTTAAGAGCTTTGGACCAACTTTGTAAGAGCAAGGGAAAGAATCCATTTGCTGTGTTACATATCCAACTAACACACAGGAATTATTCCCCTGAAAACTGTTATCACTCTGAAGTTGTAACATAAATATATACAACACACCGCAGGAGATAAACAAATAAAGAACATGCACATTATTCTGCTTTATATCAATTGCATCAGATAATACACTGCTATGAGGACAGGCTTTAGTCTGCAAACACTGCCACAATAGCTAGGGGGAAAGCCTTCCTTTTTCATGAATTTTTGCTTATATTTAGTAAATAGAGTATGAAACAGCTATTTGCAGGATTTTCACTTATTGGCCAGAACTGATGAAACAATCTTTGCTAACCCCTCCTCCTCTAGGGTGGCACAGCAGTTTGCAAGGCTGCACAGGGAATTCTTATTTCTCAAAGAGAACACAGATCTGTTCAGAAAGATCAAGTGTTAATCAAATTGTCTTTGATCTACAGAATCAGTGGGGAGAAAAATCAATCTTGGAGACTTTTAACTTCTAACATTTCCAACATGATGTGCTGGTAACAGACTATTCAAAAAATGCCTAATATACTTGGAAGCCACAGTAATAGCACGATGTATGCAAGATATGATGGCAATCAATGACAGTACAAGGAAACTGACATAAATGGCATAATACACTGACATAAATACTCTTCACTTGCTGCAAATGTGTTTGCAAGAAACCTTTAAAATATCTCAAAGAGAGAGCTTTAGATCTAATGATCCAAATTGAGGGAAAAAAAGACAAAAAAAAAACCCCCAAAATAAAACCAATGAACCAACAAAAAAACCCCTCAACCCTGAACAAAACAAAAAACCCCAAACAAAACAAACAAAAAAACAAACAAAAACCACCCCAATGAACAAAAAATAATAAAAAAACCAAAACAGCAAAAAAATCATATTGTTCTAAATGCCAGAATATCTCCCAATATCCAAGAAAATGTTTACCTATCCCAGAAACTGAACTTCACTTTACAGAAAATGAGATAATTTTGGATGAATTTCTCTTTGCTACTACTATATATCAGCTTACCTTTAAGCCTGCAGCATAGCCCACAGGCTGTGGTGCAATGTTGGACTGTGCAGCCTCTCCAGTCACAACAGCCATCCCAAAGACTTCCTGAAAAGCATCCCGAATTGCTGCAACTTTCACCTCTTTATTAGAAGTGACCACTATGTCCAGCTCTCCCCCAGTTCCTGCAAAATAATTTTGTAAAGTGATCTGTAAAAAATACATCCACGCATGAAATAGTCCTCCTTCCCATGGCAGCGTTGTTCAAACACAGTTCTACACCTTCTCCAGCTGTTTTTTTTTCCTCCTCATGCACTGGACAATAATTCTTCCATGAAGCACAAGTAATTTAAGTTAGGAACTGAAAGTCAGATTAATAACTAAGGGATACAAGGGTGAAAGACAGGCAGCAGGAACTAACCTGGTTCAGTACCCCCCAAAAAATTATACCACTCATTCAAGATGACATTTCACAGAGCTTTAGGAAAAGAACTCAAAGACAACCTTTTCCAGGGATGTTTTGGTGTCCTGTGAAGCATCAAGGAATATTGCAAACTCTCATGAATGGGTTCAAGAACACTGATGCAGGTCATAAAATCCAGTGAACAGCTGCCAAATTACACAAGATTTAAAAGAAAGGCTCCCATTACTTTTTAGCTGTCCTTGGAATTTGAACTTCAGCATCATTTTATTGCTCTTTTTAGATTTTAAATACCTATGGAACCGAAAAGCTTGTACAGAGTTCTAAACATTTCCTGTAGGGTTATATCTCCATAAAGGAGCATGAGCTTTCACTAAACTTTTCCAGAATGAAACAAAACAATTCACGAATTAAAAGAAATCTAAAACTACCATAGAAGACTCTGTCACACCTCACATCTGTCTGTCACAGCTGGATCACTTCTATTGTGCAGAAACACACAATAAAACTCATCCCTGCTGTGAGAAGCCTTCTCAAGAACAGCTGAATCTCTCCTCAGAAGTGGAGTATGACATCAGAGAGAGCTGCCCAAGTAAACTGCATCAATCACACGAGCTTACAGAGTTTGCAGTATTTATCCTGACTCAAGAAAAGTTCCTCCACTGGTAAGGGTAAACCCAAAGCTTAAAATTTAATGAAAAAAACAAGTAAGTTTTTGGCTCGTATTTCTCAGCAGACCTCAGTTACAGGAATCATCTTATTTTCATGAATAATCACCAGATAGGCTAGAACAGTAGTAAAACATACTACTTTGGGGGTTTAGGGTAATTTTTTATCATTTTATTTGTCAATTGCTTTGCTGAATGGAATTAGGTGTAGAGATCACTGAACTTGGAGCAATTGTTTTAAATGCTGTGCAACTACTGGACTAAAAATAATTGAGAGTATCTTTTTTCATTGATTCCTTCTTGATACAAATCAATTTAACATAATTAAACAAGTGCTTAAAATTGACTGCAGGCTTTTACTGAAGTTAGCCTCGCCTGACTGCTCAGGAACAAAAATACTGTTCCTGAGTACAGGAACTGCGGTGTGTTGTATATATTTATGTTCAACAGCTTTTAATGAAGTTAAAAACTGATCCATAGCATATCTAGCAAATTACTGCCTAACAGTTTTCAGAATGGCAACTGTGCCTCATGTCTGGTTGCAGAATACACAATACAGTTCTTTTGCATTATGGATCAGCAAATATAAAAAGCATCTATTTTTTTTCATCAGAGATACTATAGAACTGAAACAAAAATATTACATGGGCTAAAAGAAACCATTTGTGACAAAATCTAGTAAAATGGAAACCTGAAATGTAAGAACTAGATGCACCCTGGTAAATTCAGGGGCAGAATTCCTACATCGAGTTAAGCTCTTACACCTGAATGTGAAATTTAATTGTACCTTGTGCATTATAAACTGAAATTACAGTTCCATATTTAGTTTAAGATTTCCTGCTGTCTTTTGTTGTAAAAGTACTGTAGTTTATGCTTATGAAGTGACCATTTCCTGTCTAGATAGAAATTGTCTGCTCCAGGAGTGCAGCTCAGATAACATTTTCACCCTGTGCCAATGAAAACAGTTCAGCTCTTTTCAAGAAAGAGATTACAGAAATACTATTTGTTCAGAAGAGGGAAAAAAAAAGATTTTAACAACCTCATCCAGAAGCTTTAGTAATTTCAGGTTTTGGCAATTAGGAACATTAAATTCCTTTGGCATTGCAGTAATTTAGGGAGAGCAGAGAGAAGTGGGGCTATTGTTGAGGACATGGCTTTTGTAAATACATTTCTACAAGGAAGTACAGGCCAAGTTTACAAACCTCTGCCCTATTTTCACAACCTGAAACTACAAAACAATGCAGTACATAAATGGCCAAGATGTATACAGATGCTCCCCCTTCCAAGAGGACTTTAGAGAGCTTTGAGGTAACCATTGACTTAGTTTACTCAACCTAAATCCTACAAACCAAGCATTTTATTAGTATTACTTCCTCCTCCAGATAAAGTTGTTCTGTCAATAAACACTGGGTCAAACTATCCAGGATACCAACAGATCCTGTTTCTAAAAAAAGGACAGTGATGACTGCAATAGAAACCTTAAATACACTTTGTCAAATTGTGCATAAATCAACATTTACTGTAGCTTTGCCCTGCATCCTGCTACTCTTCTCAAATACCTTTAGAAGGCATTGCTGGCTGGCCTCACTGGTTTTATTCCCACTCTCTCCTCACTAGACAGCTGTTGGGAAATTTTCCCATAAATGTAAGACAATTAACTACTACTCAATAATTAGGTCATCTTCCCTGTCCTCTGCACTAGTACAAAAGTGTAGCAGTAGGTAGCTGGGTCACCTAAAAGGTTCAGTTGAAAAAAAAAATCTCAGGAAAACAAAATAATAAAAAAATAATTTCAATGGTTTCTTCTCAGCTGTTTCCTGACCAAGCTTTTTTCATAGGCAGAACAAGGTCAGTACTGGCACACCTAGGAGGGAGAGCTGCTTATCAGGCTCCTAGGAGAAAAAAAGCCATTCCACAAAAAACCAAAACCAAACCACCACCCTGGACAACTGGTGCCTTTTGCCTGCTTATTTTACTCTCAGGTCAGCTACAGTGTCCTCCAATAAAATAAAAAATGGTGAGTAACACAAAGCTTTTCTTTCTTGTTTTCCTGTTAATTTTCAAGCTGTAACTGAAATGCTTTTACACTTCAAGTGTAGAAGTAATGGCTATTACAGCAGCTTCTCCAGGATTTACAGGCAATACTTGATGGTTTATCATAAACACTTACTGATATATGGAACCATGCCAGGATCCAGCGTTGTGATCATGGTCTCCACTGAATGCTTGGTTTTATCAAGAACAGACTTCACCATGGGATTCTCAGCTACACCCTAAATTTAAGCAAATACATTTCCATATTATTTTCCTGGGTTGGTTTTTTTTTCTCCTCAAGGAATTAAAAATGTTACATATAATATAATATAACCAAAATATTAAGCTGCTCTGTAACATCTGCTGTGCATTACTCAACACAAACACTGCAGGATATGACTGTCAGTGCATGGCTTTTCTGTTACTACCTCAGGTTTAAATATTACCTTCCTCATTAATGCAGAAACAGCCCTTGCAAAGCCAGGCAGTGCTTCTCCAGGTAGCATCCTGGCTGCCTAACTAACATAAAAGTCATTATACAGATGGTTCCTGGACACTGAGACTGCTTCTACCTGTGGAAGATGCCTTTATTTGTTCATCTGCCTAGCAAAAACGGGGTGAAATAATCCATATTTTTATACCAATCTCAAGCATTAGGTTATTGCAACAATTTTGTGGAAATCAGTCTTGGAACTGCAATGGGACTGCTCAGGTATCTTTGAAGAAACTGAAACATTCCCATTTGATTCCAGACCATTGATTTGTCAATTTTAGATTGTCATAGTTTTCAGTATTACTGAGCTTGAAGGAAACCTGAAAGGAAGGTGGTATGATTTCTTAACAACACCAGAGGAAAAAGGGTGTATCAAATTACTTCAACAACAGAAATAAAGGTAAGTGTGGCAACTACTGCATGAGCTCCTCAACAGGAAATTCAGGATGCATTTCTGTAAAAATTACCACAACATGTCCCAAATTCTGGCTCACCTTTAAAAAGCACAAACCCTGATGTGAGCTTACTTGATACATCATGAACTTGATGGTTTCAGTATAACTAATGATTCCTCGTTCTTTCACTTAAGAAACTCTCAAGCAGTTGTTACTGAACACACAGAGCACATGGAATGCTTGATACTTCAATCAAAATCTTTTTACTGGAGTCAGTAATACAGACTTGCTCCATAAACAGAAACAGGACACCTTCTGGATCCTAGTGGAAGCACTAAAATGTGGATGAGATTGGCTTTTCAATTAATTTGCAGTTGGAAAGCTCTGGTACTCTAAGAAGGGCTGAAGAATCATGTTACAAGTAAGACGTTCTCTTCTAGAACACTGCCACCTACTGCAAATATTAGGAGGAATGTAAGGACTGAAAGGAAAATATTGTTACTTAAAGGAAGAAGGAAAATATGTTTTTATGATCGTGAGAAGACATTTCTCCCTGAAAATGGCAGCATGACCACTCTGCTCTCAGTGTACTGATGGAGAATTAATCTTCCTCTTTAAGGCTGTGTCACTGGAGAGACAGAGGGTTCAGTCTGTCATGTCACACACAAATTCTTCTGCCAGGTTTTCATGCTTAAAAGGGATTGAAAACCAAAATTCTTCAAGTGCACTAGGACAATAATCTTCTTTATTCCTCCTTCACATTCACTGTGAGATGGGACAGAATGTGGTGCTGCTCTTGAAGACAGCTCAGTGATGATGTGCAGCCCTCAGAGCTTCTTGCCACAATCTTCATGATGCCACTTAAGTGCAGCCTCTCTTACAGCTCCAGAAAGGTTACAGGCTAATGAAATTCTACTAGATGATGTTGCTGCTTATTTCCTCTGTCTGCTTAGATGGCATCACAAGGAGTATCTGTTCTGCACTGTACATGCCATGCCTTCTAGCAGACTAATCTTACAAAATACCTTAGATGCTTCTCTGTGATTGAAAAAAATATGTAGCTTGTCTGTCCTTGAAAAAAGACAAAATATAACTTGATTGTTATAGAACAAGCATGACCTTGCATCTCACAGGAATCAAACTCAGTTAATTAGGAAGCTATAAATGGGATATGCAAAGCATTCAGGTAAGGTAAAACAGACTTATGTTTTTCTACATACATTCTACATTCTGCATGCAGTCTTTGTGAAGTAAAAAATACCTTTCAGATCTTTAAGGTTCTAGAATTTTGTCTGGTTTAAGAACATACCATATGGAACACGCGTTATCACAAGTTCATATCACAGCAATCACAACTAACCTAGAACACCTGCATTTGTACAGTCCCCTCTCTTCTATACAGAGAAAAAGTAAAAGCATAGTTTCAGCAAACAGCACTGTTAAAAACAGCCACCTTGCACATGAGGCTGGGAAAAAAAAATTACTTATAGTAGCATGCACTTAAAGAATGCAACATGTCTTCCTGTAGTGAGTACAAGTTGGGAATTCCTCATGAAGGTGACAGACAAACCCCCTACCTTTATAAACCCCCAGATTCCTCCAGCAGGTGCTCCACTCTGGGCAGTAGATACCCTGGGATCTTCATGCTCCTCAGGAAAAGTGATTGCAGAACCAGCCCCAGGAGACAAAGATGAAGAGAAAGTTGCCTGTTGAGTAATGGGATCTGCCAAAACACCTGTAAGAGAGAAATATAAAACACAAGGGTTTAATTTGTTATATTGAAGCAACATGCAATTGTTTAACAGGAAAATAGCAGGAAGAATAAAACAATTCCAGACAAATTCACCTCATTTCTTGGAGGCACAAGAACAATTCTGCTTGTTAAAGGCTAGCAGATCTAATGAATGCAATCATATCTACTAAGAAAATTGAGACTGCTTGCACATTATGTACAAAGTTAAACAATTATTCTTTCTCTTATCGCACTAATTTAAAAGCTGTTCTTTTTATTGTATTCAAATTTTCATAATAAACTCTCAGTAAAGAGAGGGACAAGTGTTAGTCTCTGAACAAAGGCATAGGAATGTTCTCATACAATAGGAAAAGTAAATTTTCTAACACCAAGTGCTGGAAATCAATAATAGTAAAAACAGGATGGAAGCTTTACATATTTTGAAGGAAAACAAAAGAAACTAGAACAGTAGAAAAATAAAGTCAGACCCTTTGCCCCATTACTCAAGCTTATTTTAACAGATTTTCCAACACTAGCCTTAACTGAGTCATTTTTATTTTATGCTGCACAACTGACAGCTCTTTTTAAACATCCTCCTAATACAAACTACTTAAAAAGAGGTATCACCAGTAATAATAAAAGCTTGGCCCAGCTGCAGCTGAGGAGAGAAGTTTGCACTCCACAAGCTGAAAATGACATCAGTTCAGCAACCACAGCAACTGCCTGCATGGAAGGTTATGTATTATTATGTATTTTTAGCTATCCCAATGCAATTTCGTGGCTGGAAACAAAAAAAATAGAAGCTGGTGTCATGTGACAGACAGCTTGTCAAGAGACAGATTTTCAGAACAAAACCCTGAAAATTATGAGTTTATTGTCATTCTGGGGAAACATAATGATTGAAGGTGGTTCTCTGAGCTGAAGGAAAGCTGGGCTTTGGTGTGCAAGGTAACAAAAATAAAAGTTCTGAAACAAAAGATTCTCCTGTGAACCTGATTGCCACCAAAACTTCAAGTAAACTCTGTCCTGGACCATGAGTGTATTTTAATGGCAATTACACCTTCTTCTGAGTAGAGCTAATTAATTAAGAGTATTATCCCTTCTAAGCGCAACTAATTAATTAAGTATACCCAAAAGAATAATAAGCCACCAAGGAGATCCTCAGCAATAAACAGAGAGAGTTACCTGTGACTGGAGGTGCAGAGAATGAAGGCATCAGTGGGCTCTGAGGTGCTCGGCCAGCGTGACCTCTGGTGATATCATAGGTGGAAGACATGGAAAACCCTGAAATGGGGGGACCAGTGGGAGGCGCAGGAAGGCCAGGGCCAGCAGCAGAGCTCAGCGGAGGAGCAGAGAACTGGGACACAGGGGTGCTGAAAGCTGCAGGGGCAGCAGGAGGTGGGACGGGGCTCTGGGGTGGTGCAATTGTAGAAACGGCAGCAGAAGGCACAAGTGGAAGAGAGGCCGAGGTCATCATGGGAGGAGGAACTGGGGACACTCCCGCTGGCAAGGGCGGTGAGTAGGCAGGAGAAGATGGCATGCTTGGTGTGGCAAGGGGGCTGGAAAAAGCTACAAAAAAAAGGGAAAAAAAAAGAGAGAGAAAAAATAATTTTAGAAGCCTTGATCTCAGAGATTCAGTAATATATTTTGCTGAGACACTTCAGTTATGTATTTTGTTCGGTTATATATATTGTTCAGACACTTCACAAATAATTTTTTGACCAGTCAGGGCTTTTTTTTTCATTCAAAGTGAATTTGAAACTTCTGCTTGAGTTTTCACACAGCACCAATAGCACTTAATCCTTGGTGACAGCATCTTGTAGGACACATCTCTTCCTGCATGACTCTACCTGTCATTAGCTTAAAAAGACAAGTCAGCATTTGACTACTGAATTTACAGCATCTGAAACCTGCCTCAGAAATTTCAAGCCAGCTCTGCTATTCCTGAGTGACTGCTGCATCAACTGAGGATGCAGGAAGTGCTCATCTTCAGGAATAAAACACACAATCCTAATATCTGGGAGGGTGGGAGCTGTTTTAGAGGTGTGGCACTGGGAAATGGACTGAACCTCAGGCAGCTCTCTCTTCTCTGGCACTCATCTCCCTGATCGCTCTGCTTTCCCTGCTTCAGCTGATCCTTGGATAAGCCAATTTTCCTGTCTATTACCAAATTCAGCCAGGAAATTAAGTCAGAAAAACAGAAATTGCCTTTTTTTTGATAGCAGTAACATGCTAAACCAGCTTAAGCAGCTCACTGGCCTCAGCCTAAACACCACAGTCAAATGATATGCAAATCACACTAATGCCATGGTCTTGAAACTTGGTCACACACACCCATCAGTAAAAAAACCTGATCATCCATTCCCTCATGTAAAATCTATTTATATATTGTTTACATGTACCACTGTACCACTATGTCATGTATATTACAACAAAAATTCAAAAATTATGAGATAAGCACAAATGAAAAAAAAATTTTTATGAGTACAAAAATTTTCTGTTTACACTGGGAATTGTTTTGATAATATACTATCAATATAATAATATAGTTAATTTATAATGGTTATGATACTATACAATACAATCATTGATAGTAACTTTTTAGGGCCAGCAGTGCAACTGAAGAAACCGCAGTAATTTTTACATCTTGGTTTAACACCTCATGGTGCAGGAATTTAAAGGTCTGGTTCTACATTCAGACTATTCTGATGCTTGGGTTTAAGGGCTGAAAAAAGCACCTCACAGAGATCCACATGGAGGAACTGCCTTGTTGGCTCTGTTTGCTGTACCATGCTATTAATTTCCCACTTCCACCCATAAACCATTCATTTCCTTGGAATTTAGCTGGCAAATTTTCATCTTCCCCTTGCAAGATGAACATGCCGCATTTTTGTATTTTAATTTTACTTTTAATTTTAAAAATTTTTAAAAATTGTTAATTTTTATTTTATTCTGAGTGTGTTCAAATCCCACAGAAACAGTTTGGAAGATGTTCACACAGGTCAGAAAATTCTCTTTGCAGGTTGATGTCTACAGATCAGTTTTTATGCACCGGTTGCATTGGTTTTGGCTGCAGGAATGAATAATGATGAAAGTTATTTATTTCCAAATATTAATTTTGGAAACAGCTTCTCAAAAACATTACTTTTTTACGAAAGTACTTCCTGCATCACTCCTTGCTGAAATGTCACCTTTACCTGAATGGGACAAATTATGAGTGCATATTTTTTTGAAAATATCAACTAGTCTCAGCAAATCTGAGACTTTTTGTTAAAAAAAGTTCATGTCCACATTAATTTCAACAACTCTTTTAACAGACCTTGCCACTGGTGGCCAGCAAACCTCTGCCACATAATAAAAATTAGATCTTTCATGGTTACTCCCTATGTAAATAGAAAATACTGCAAAAACCGTACTATTTAAAGACCATTTTTATAAAATTAACTTTATTGATGATATCCTGTAGCACTTGATGCACTTCTGGCTCTGGTTTCTTTGCTTGTGTATGAATGAGGCAGTGAGTACATTTCATGTGTGTTAACATCTCTGGCAAGCCTACTCCAGAATCCATTTTCATCCTAGATAAAGTAAGTGCTTCATCACAGGTTACATTTCCACAGTTTTAATTTTAAAAAACTGCTTTTATTATACAACTCATTTAATGTTGTGGGCTGAGCTCTTGTCAGTATATTCCTCTTTTAGCATCTGACAAAACAGACTGCACAAGTCTGATTTAACAGTACCACATCTGCCAAAAAATTCAGTATCTGGTATTCAAATGTGGTGTTCAGAATCTTGAAAAAAAATTAGAAAAAATCACTCTGATTACCCCTCACAAGTGAGGTCTTACAGCACCTTCCAGTATCTAAAGGGGCTGCAAGAGAGCTGGAGGGACTTTTTACAAAGAGGTGGAGTGACGGGACAGAGGGAATGGCTTTAAACTGGATGAGGGCAGATTTAGGGCAGTTATTAAGAAGAATTGTTCCCTGGCAGGGTGGGCAGGCCCTGGCACAGGGTGCCCAGAGCAGCTGGGGCTGCCCCTGCATCCCGGGAAATGTCCAAGGTTGGATAGAGCTTGGAGCAGCCTGGGACAGTGAAAGGTGTCCCTGCCATGGGGTGGAACAAAATGGTCTTCCAGTCCTTTTCCACCCAAACCATTCTGGGATTCTATCAGTATTAAAACACAAGTCATTATTCAGGTTTACCACTATCCCCCTAGAGGACTGCAAATCTGTTTTAACTCCCTTTTATGCTGCTCATCTAACTCTGACCTGTACTGGAAAGTATTATTTCCCTAGCCTTGCACCCTTAAAAAATACAAGCGCATTCACATCACTTCCTTCAAGAATTTCAAGAATAAAAAAGCTAAAAATATTCTGTGCAACATCAGATGCATTACAGATAAGGAGCCCACTTCCATGATTAAGAAACAATTTAAACCCTTCCAATTAGCCTGGAGAAGAGAACTGCAATTACGCTGATTGCAACTGGTTTTGTAGTGCTTCAAAAGCCTGAGTGAAGGTTTCTGCACCTAAAGTGACAGGCGTAGCAGCAGCAGCAGCCTCCCCTGCTGTGCTCGGAGGGGGTGTGCCAGGCGGAGTCGTCTCTATCCCACTCTCTTCCATCATCTTCCTTCAGCTACAAAAAGCTGTGAGGGAAAAAAAAAAATACATAAAGTGTCTTGAGAAATAAGGGAAAATATTTTAAATTCGAATACAAAGGCCACAACACAGTTATTTACATTCCTGAACAGGGCAGGTAATTAAAATACCGACTTTAGGGAAAAAAAAGAGAAGAAAACTACTGACTTATCTCAAGTACAAAATTAGCCTGTTTGTCCCCCTTCTCTTGTATCTTCCCTTTATTTTTAGCACTGTGATAATACCTCAAACTCCCAGACTCTTTCTAAAAGCCTTACTGTGCCTGCCCAGCTACTTCTTCCAAAACACACTGGTGGTACTTGGAAGAATAATAATAGAGAAGTAATTACACATCATAAACCCCATACCCCATTGCAAGAAAAAACTTAACTACAGGGTACAATTCTGCTGCATTGTTGAGCTGTAATAATGCAAACCACAACCTGTTACTTCCAGCATGATTAAAATTAAACTGACACCAAGTTTTCCAGTATAGCCAATTCCTGCAAAATCCATACACCACACTTCTCTGGTGATGTCAACAGAAGTGGAAGTAATTGAAGGCTTTGGTTTTTATTTTGAAGGCCAGAAGAATCTTTTGACATATTTGAATAAACCTTTAAGCTGTACTACTTCTAAAAAGATTTACTTAACAGTATTAATGTCAAAGGTCTTAGAAAAATGGAAAAATTAAGATTTTCATGAACACCAGGAGATTTTCCATGCTTCAGTGCAGCAGCAGCTTACAAAAAGTCCTGCTTCTTCACAAATCAGCTAAACTACCTGTACCACTCCATGAGGCAGCAGTCCTTAAAGAACTTTTACTGAAACAAAAGTCTTGTATAAAGTAATTATATATATATATATAAATACATCAGCTTAAAACATTTTCTACCATATCCATTACATCAGTGGCTACTGAAGACTGCCAGCTTATTCCCTTTCAGAATTCAAAGGCTTAGATAATATGTTGAATAAAAATAGTCACATATATATAAAAAAGAGCTCCACATACAAAAGCACAGGGGCTTTCCTCTGTTTAAGAAACAACAGTAAAATTTCCTCATTCCCTCATCGTTGTTTCAAAGGTATAACAATTCTTAGTTTAATGTGAAGGAAAAATTACTATTATTACCAAACTGAAAAATCCAGACAGCAGGACATCAGTGTCAGTCTTGACAAGTGCACTAAGACCTTCCAAAACAAATGAGAGCATCAAAATCACACAGTAGAAGCCACAGGCCCTCTGACAAATTAGTGTGATCTGCATTAAGTGATTCAGGATTAAATGCTTCAGCCCAGCCATGGAAAGCAAGTAAATGTGGCTTATGTGCAGCACTGTCCAACAAATTCTTATGACAGATGGATTTTGGGCTCTGAGCATCTCTAATTCACTTAAAGGCTTCTCTTCAGATGGGGTGAAAGGCTCAGTAGCTGCCTGGTGGGGAACAGACTGTCCTTGCAAAGTACATCTCATCATCCCATAAAAAAGAAATGCAAACTCTTTACTAAAGGGCAGGAACTTGCCATTTGTGATTTTTGTCTTTTAATCAGTCTACAGGAGTTTACATTCCTCTGCACAGAGGTATTTCTTAGGTTATTCTTCCAGTTACACACTGCAAAGAATGAAAGGATTTTCCACTGTGCAATTAAAGTAATCACTGACCAAAACCTAGAAATGTTTTTTGAGGCTCTTCCAATGTGCTGCTTGATTTCACCCAATTCCATGATTAAAAGCTGCTGAGAGGTGCTTACTACTTAAAATAAATTCTGTGGCCATGCAGAATGACTGGTAAAGTTCCACTGAGCAGCTTTCCAAAAACTCTGTGCAAGGATTTTTCTGATTTTCAGAAACCTATTACAGTGGTGGTGCTGGGGGTAGGACAAGGGACAACTCCCCAAAAAGCCACCTGACCTCTGGAAAATCAGGAATTAGTAGAAATATAAATAACTCTGTAGCTGTTCTTTGCTATTAACTTCACATTAGTAAAGATTAAGGACGGAAACAATAATTCCAAATGTGCAAAAAATCATGTCAGCTGCTGAAATGTGGTAAAAATACCACATGCACAAAACAACAGCTTTGTACACTGATTTTTCAACATGATCCACTTGTGGTTTGCAGGTACTGCATTATGAAAAAAGTAAATAATTTAAAGAAAAAAAAAAAAAGGGCGAAGACCAGGCACAGGAATAGGCAAAAGGAAAGCAGAAAGCACAATGGGTAACTTAAAGCTAATAGCTCACAGTGTTGAAATAACCCAGCACCACAGATTATTAAAATGATCCTGCAGAATAATTATGAATAGAACTGGCATACCTGAAACCAGCTGTGTGAGAGGAATGGGTGGAAGGAGAAAACCATGGAAAAAAGGACCAAATAAATCCATTAGCAGTGTTCAGTCCTCAACAAAAATTCCAGAGGGGGTTCCCAACTTCCCTCAGGGGAGATGCATGGAAAAGATTTCTCAGCCTACAATTCCTTAAGGACTGTCTTTTCAGTGACTTGAAAAAATCCCCAAAATCTGTAATAATAACTCTTCTTCATCCACGCCACAAACACAGAATTTGCAACAGGGAGCACCTGGAAACTCAGCCTAAATTCTTAAGGAACTGACTTTTGTGCCTTCTTGCAAAGTAGAACATTTTGGTTTACTAAACTGAAGGGGCAAAGGAGAAACCCAGAGAAAGGGAAAGCAAAGCACATGGAATTTAGGTGAAAACAATATCAGTACTGCCATCTAGTGATTCGCGACCAGAAACTGCAAATTCGATAATGCCACGTCTTCCTAGAAGGAAATCCTGGTTTGTTTTTATACGGAAATTAAAAAGTAGGGATATGGTGACGAGAAATACAGGAAAAATGTCTTTCCAGTGATCAGTCATCCTTAAAACAAACCCTTTAGGAAGCAGAAGCATGAATTTTCTTAGACCAATTATTTTCTTTAAAAAAAAAATCCTTTTCAGTACAATGAAGACACTATAAGGATGATGCTAAATCCTCATATTACACAAAGGAGATACAGTACACCCACAAAGTCTGTCTCTAGAACTGGTTCTCAGCAGCTGAACCTCATCCATTAGTCTAAAACAAAATCTCAGCCATTAACCTAATTCTCAAACTAGGTAAAATAAGGCTGTGTATACTGAATGGAAAACCAGACTAAAACTCTGACTGAAATTTTTAACAGGGCTTGTGCTAAAAGCAGGAAGTAAATAATTTGATTTAGAGACTAGAATAGCAAGTCATTAATATTTTCACTTAATAGAAAGTCATTACATTTGTGTTAATATTTTGCAATCGTCTTAACGACTTAACCACGCTTCAAAAGCATTCTTCAGGTTATTACTCTAAATACAGACATTCACAGCTCATGGTAAGATTACCTACAAATGGAGATTAGCAAATTTCATGTGGGTAAAAACGCATAATCTAGAATAATCTATATTTCAGAGTTTATAATGAGGTGTGTTTTCAGTCATCTTTAATTGATCCCTTCTTCTGTTTCAGTAGGTGCTTCTGCTAATAAAAAAAGCAAAAATCCCAAACAAAAAAAAACAACCCAAAACAAAAAACAACCCCCCCATAAAACCCACAAAAAGAAACCACAATATATTTAAGCACACTAAGAGAGAAAACTGCTCTCTAAATAGAGCCTAAAATGAAACATAACCACTAAGCTGGAACACTAAATTGAAATGTCACTAAACGTTTTGACTTTAATCACAGTAGGCATAACTTTTAATTAGGTTTTCCACATGCTGCAGGCACTGCTCGTGGCTAAGCACAAGCTGACAACTGTCCAGAATGAGGTGCAGCTAACACCAAGCAAATGACAACACTTCAGAAAATGAAACCAAACCAGAACTGTACCCTGAGTACATTTAAAACTTTCACCTGAAAAGTTCCTCCTGTTTTTGTTGTTTTTTTTTTTTTTTTCCTCTCACTTCAGAAAGGGAGAGCACTGAGGAGATCACTTTTCTCTGCGCAAAAAAAGCGCACAGAGAGGCCATCAGTTTAATCACCCCGTGTGAACGACTTGTTCCAAAGTCCAAAGTCTTAAAGAGAGGTAATCAGGAGAGGGGATAAACAACACACACACAAAAAAAATCCCAACAAACCAACCCCCAGAACTCTCCTATACATTATTTCTGAGACTTTGGGCTCTTTACTGATGTCATACCTCGAACAATGCACCTGGGTGTGAGGCGATCCCTTGACTTGGGGGCAGATAACTTTTCATGATTAAGGCCTTAGAGGAGGAAACTGCAGCTAAGTCAACTTTCTTCCCAATTCACAGTGAAGCTGATTGCACCAGGTAAACAGTACTGCGCACTTATTATTTTGGGGCTCTGCTTAAGTTGCGCTTCCTCCAAGTTAACACGGGCACTTCAAAGATGTGACATAAGCTAGAAAAATCCATAAATGAAGTAACGGTGCAATGTGCTAGTTTACATGTTTTGGGGGTATAGCTTAATGCAGAATCTGATGTGTTGAACTACCAACAGATAGTCAAAACCATTCACACTGAAAGAGAGTAGGTTTAGGTCAGATATTAGGAAGAAATCCTTGACTGTGAGGGTGGTGAGGCCCTGGCACAGGGTGCCCAGAGCAGCTCTGGCTGCCCCTGGATCCCTCAAAGTATCCAAGGCCAGGTTGGACAGGGCTTGGAGTAACTTGGGATAGTGGAAAGTGTCCCTGCCCATGGCAGGGGGTGGAACAAAATTATCTTTAAGGGCCCTTCCAACCCAAACCATTCTATGATTCCGTATTCACCACATAAATTATGTTAACCACAACAACTGCATAACCTTCCCACCTTAAAAGAAACCCCAAAAAGCAACACCAAAGAAGCCTTTTCACCAGTGTGTATGAGAACTAACACACACCAGGACAAGCTGGAAACACCAGGCATGACAGCAAGTGCGGTTGGCCTTCCCTTGTCACTCGTGCTGGCAGAGTCCACAGACACACAAACCCGTCAAGCTCCATTTTCCCAAAGGCTGCCTGACCTTATCAGAATCATTAGAATTCCAGTTATTTGATTTCGCACATTTTCATGCCACAGCCAACCCTCAAGATTTGCAGCAAACTACACCCCCCCCCCCCCCCCCCCCCCCCTTTGCTATCAAATATTTCAGTGTCACAAAACCCTCTCAAAACCTCACACACCAGTGATGGCTGCAGCAGGAAAACTACATCTTGAACTGCACAACACCGCGAAATGACAGTACCAAAGAAAAAGCCAGATCCAGCCCATTCCAACAACATGCTCCCATCGTTTTTCCAAGGGTATGGATATCACAGGGCGTGATGCAACAGCTTCAGCACTTTCAGAGTATTCTCCCAAAAGAAATAATGAGGGGGTTTTTATGCGGCAATAAAATCAAACAAATCATACAAAGAACAAATTATGCCTCCAGAGACACCACAATAAAGCAGTAAGGCTCCTGAAGCACCATTTCCCTCCGGCAGTAACAAAATTGACGATGAAGCCGCAGGCATTTTACCAGGACCAGCATTCCCATTCCTCGCTGCGGGGCTGGAATTCGGTGCCCCGAGGCTCCGAACAACCCGGCACCCAGACTCTCCACGCAGGAGGAAACCCGGCCTGAGGCAGGAGCAGGACGGCACCGGCGACCCAAGGAATCCCCGGGATAAATCGCGCCCGGAATTCTGCGCAGTGCTGCTCCCCGACCCTCACCTCACAGCGAACCTCAGCGCTGGCAGCCCTCGGAGCGCAGGAGCCGCCGCAGCCCAGCAAGGACGCGCCGGGTCAGAACACGAGGAGCGAACCCCGCACCTCCCGCAGCCGCTCCGGGCCCCAGCACCGCCCGGCCCAGCCCTCCGGCCGCTCCTCCCCGCCGCCGGCAACCACGGGGCACAACGCGGCGCCTCCTCCCGCCGCCAAAAGCGCCCTCACCGAAACAGATTCCCCCGTCCCGTGTTGTCTCTTCCCGGCCTTTCCCGTCCCAGGGATACACGGAAGGAGGCCACAGCCGGCACCGCCTCGGACTTCAACTCCCAGCATTCTCCGCGCCGCCGCCGCCGCGCCATGCCACGTCTCTCACGGCCAGGTCCAACGCCCCTCGCGGGGGGGTCGCGCCCCCGTCTTGCGCCCTCAGCTTGGTTCGCTCCGGAAGCCTATAAAAACGGCGGCGCGGGCGGGTTCTCGGCAGCGCCACGTTGGCGGCGTGACGGAGCTGCCGTGGGTGGCATGTGGGTCTGAATTACGTAGTGCCTTTAGACCTCAGCTTTAAAAGGACAGCCCTAAGGCGCAGTCGGGCGTCCTGTGTATATCTCTAGTTATGGAGATTTGAAGTACGTCTCGATTGAAGTGATTTGAGTTCACGGGGTAAATTAGGATGGGAAAGGCTTCTGAGGTTATGGAGTCGAGCCTGTGACCAGCTCTCTCAGCTGCTCCTAGGGCTGCATTCCCTTC